>VUQH01004190.1:0-14891 GCA_015106775.1 Etroplus canarensis | reverse complement strand
ACCTCACCACTGTCCTCATACATGTCCTGCACCACCTTCACATACTTCTCTGCCACTCCTGACTTCCTCATACAATTCTACAGTTCCTCTCTTGGCACCCTATCATATGCTTTCTCAAGATCCACATTGGTGGCTGGAAATTATTACAGAAACAAGAGAAGGAATGAGGTGGCATGTTCAGAAATATCAGAAAACAGACAACCAAAACATCTTTGGTGTTTTTACTATCATATTGTACTGCTAACAACATGGCGTATTAATTTGAAAAAGCTGATCAGTGTTCATTGGACAAATAAGTAGCTCTTCATCTCTTGAATGCCTTGGAACATAGCCACTGTCTCTTGGACGAACCCATATGTTTTCTGATGATGATGCCTGACATTTTGACCTCTCAGGATCAGATAATGGGTAAAATGAACTGGTACTTATATACACTTTTCTACTCTAACTGAGCACTCAAAGCAATTTTTACTACAGGCCTCATTCACACTCTGACAGATGCATCAGGAGCAGGGTCTTGCCCGAGGACACTTTGGCACGTAGACTAGAGAAGCCAGGGCTCGAACCGCCAGCCTTCCTGTTCCTGTTAGCATTTGAGTATGTGCAGGTAGATGATAACAAATGCAAAGTTAAGGTCAAGCCTAATTTCACTGCATCTCTATGTGAATTCAGAAGGAATCAAAACGTTCACACTAAATCTGTACTTTTTCACTTCTGGGTTTTGTACACATGTGTGAATGCATGAATATATTTGCACTGTTTTTATAACTGGATATTTTTTAAAAATCAATTAAGCCATGTTTGTCGCAATCAAACTGGACATTGTTGTGTCTCTAATCATGTAGAACTTCATGTAGCTAAATCCTGGAAAGCATGCGATACCTTCTGGCTGCAGCTTTGACTGGGTGGGTGGAGGCTTGTTTGGTCAAGCCTTCAAATGGTTTTGGCCCGCCCTACTTTTTCCCTGGTGAAACCGTGTTAAGAGGTTACCTGACTGCTCTAATTGTCTCCACTCCTTCAGTTATGGCCCTGATGATTTAAATCCATTATAATCCCAATGTGTTGTGGTGTAGTGGTTTACACATTCACCTTACAAGTGAAAAGTCCCTTGTTCAACACAAGCCCCTCCCCCCTCACCACAGAGGGTTGTGTCAGGAAGGGCATCTGGTGTAAAACCTCTGCTGAATTACCAATGTGGATGAATCCATATTGGGGAATCTACAGGGGAGCAGCTGAAGGTTGATCAGATCATAAACCCAGCGTGTTACATTTACTCCTTGGATGCATTTTCCCTTATCCCGATAACTTAGCAGCTATAAATGTTGTGAAAAATTACTTGTTCTCTGCTCTCGTTTTTTTTTCTTCTCTCTCCCCTCACCCCCCAGCTATTTTAGGCAGATGGCTGCCCCTCTCTGAGCCAGGTTCTGCCAGAGGTCTCTTCCTGTAAAAGGGAGTTCTTCCTTCCCGCCATCACCAAGTGCTGCACACAGGGGACTGTCTGATTGTTGGGGATTTTCTCTAATATGGTGGGGTTTTTACCTTACAGTATCAAGCGCCTTAAGACAACATTTGTTGTGCATTGGTACTATATATAAACAAAACTGAATTGAATTAAGGCAAGATATATTTTATTTATCCCGGACTGAGAAATTTCTAAACTATTCTAAACAATCAACTAATGCTAGTCTAAACTTAATTTATCAGACAAGTTACTTTGCATGTATTTCCTCCACTGTAAAATGCCTTTAAAGGCTGCTTACACAGTAAGTAATCAAATAACACTGTATTATACTTTCAGTGGCTCCATTCAGTTGCATAGTGAGTGCTGAACACATATTCAGTATCTGTATCTAATAAATAGGCTTTATGAACAGAAATTGAGCAGTGCACTATTAATCTGAAGTAAATACATCAACGTCATGTAAAGAACAATAATTTGGTCAGCATTAAGAAAAGGTTACCCATATGCTGAAGTTACCCCACACAAAGCACCAGCAGCATACACAGGAGCAGGTTCAAACAGCTTCCCGTTTGTCACCAAAACAAACAGGACAGCATGTGTCTGCCCTGCTGCCAGTCTGAAGAAGCAGCTCCACACCATCTCCACACATACGCCCTCATTCACAGTGTCACTCACCTTCCCCTCCCTCTCTGTTCTCTGCAGTTTGATGCGCTCCTTCACAAATCGATGCTCATTCAAAAAGCAAGCATCAAAACCAATCCAGTGTCCATAGCTTTAAAAGTGACCCAAATCCACCGGGCTTGGTGTGAGGCATGAGCATTGTTGGTGGTAAACTGTGAAAGGAGGGAGTGACACTGAGGGGGCGGAGGCTGAGGTAGGGTGGGGAGGGAAGGGAAGCGAGGAGGGGGGGGTCTGGAGGCAGTGTGGGATATCCCTTTGAGTCATGGAAACTGATCCAAAGAGCAGACAAGCTCAGAGACGGCCAAGCAGCCTTCTGTGTCTCTTTGTATTGTCCTGTCATTCAGCCCCCGTTACACTGTGAGGACATTCAACAGCCTCTGGAAACACTTACAGTACTTCCCTATGGTTCAGTCACTGGAAAACATGAATAATACCACCAAGGAACACACACATTCTCTGTGTTCACCTCTCTTCTTTTTCTTCTGTTGCATGTTTTGCTTCAGTTTTCCCACACATTTGATTTCAATAATATCTTTCAGTATGCCCTGCTGCTTTCACATTACCTTTACAAATAAGATTTTAACCTTAAAAGAGCAATCCCCTGCTGAAACGTCAGAAAACCAATGACACTTAATAACACAGACATTAAGCAAACTGAAGCCAACATCCTGTCAGAATTAAAACAAACAAACAAGCAAACACTGCAGTGGATTCGTATAAGATAAGATTATATAAGCTTCATATAAGATGCTGCGTCTAGGTGTGATGTTGTGAGACAGAGAAATGTCAGCTTCATCAGTTACCCAGGTTATTATCACATGTTGGTACAGTATGTGGGCTACACGTCTGTATGTGGATGTGTCCACAACACAGCCTACTCAATTATTTAACATTGTAGGAAGCAGTGACCAGGATGGACAGGATTAGCTCATGTTGAGAAGTTTGGAGACAAAGTCACAGAAGCAAGGCTGAGATGGTTTGGACATGTTCAGAGGAGGGATAGTGGCCATATTGGACAAAGGATGTTGAAGATGGAGCTGCCAGGCAGGAGGAGAAGAGGAAGACCACAGAGAAGACTGATGGATGTAGTGAAGGAGGACATGCAGAGGGTTGGTGTGAGGGAAGAGGATGCAAGGGATAGGGTGAGATGGAGGCAGATGATCTGGGAGAAGCCGAAAGAAGAAGACGATTTTACAATCTGTCGAGGCATTGGCAATAAAAAGTGTTTCATGTCTAAAAAATTTTACAAAACATGCTTAAACAGCATTTTTCTCTACATATCTAAACTATTTCTCTCATTTATTTTCAGTATCTCTGTAGGAATCATTGAAGTTTCATTTTTAAATCCAAGGCACACCCTTCAGCATCAAAGCGTATCAAATAGGCCAGGTGAAAGAGAGGCGCAGCAGCCGACACACCATGAGCTCATCCCTTGCCAGGCTGCCGCCTCTGCCAAAAATCCTTTGTTACCATGGCAACTCCCTAGGGAAAACTCTCTGATGTGTGTGTGTATTTGCTCTCGTGTGCATGTTCCTCACAGCTGGTTAGATGCTGCAAATAATCGTACTACGAGCTGACAAAATCTCATGCTCTTGACGTCTGAGCGTGCGAGAATCAGAGCTAGAGGTAGGGAAAGCGAGAGAGGGAGCCAAAGTGAAGTGAGGTGAGCAATCTGAGAATGATTATGTCTTTGTTTTGGGATGAGTGGCCGGCCTGAAGGCATGCTGCACACAAAAGACAAAAGACAATGAAGGGAGGAAGTGAAGAGGGAGGAAAGAAAGAAAGGGAAATCTGCAGTGGTCATATCCCAGGCTGCACATTCTGATTGGCTGCTTGTTTGTGTGTGTGTGTGTGTGCAGCAGCTGTTGCAGAGGCAGCAAACAGCAGACTGTGAATACAGCTGTGTGAATAAAACGGAGGCCTGGGCATTATGTAACCCTAATTTGACCCACAGTAACCTCTGTTTACGTCTTCTCCTCTCCACACTACACGTCTCAAAAAAGTTGGGACAGGGGCAACGAAAGGCTGGAAAAATAAGTGGTGCTAAAAAGAAACAGCAGGGGGAACACGTGGCACCTAATGAAGGCAGCAGGCCAGTAATGGATTGGGTATAAAAAGAGCATCTTAGAGAGGAAGAGTTTCTCAGACAAAAAGATGGAAAGAGGTTAGGCAGACTGCGAGATACTGTCAACAAATTGCCGAGCAATATCAGAATGATGTTCTGCAAAGATCTTAATTAGTCAATCATCTACAGTACATAATATCATCAAAAAATTCCAAGAATCTGGAGACTCAGACAACTGGCCTCCCCTGGTGAGTAATGGCCCAGCTCCCGTTCCTGTTCTCATGTTGTCAGGGAAAGGCTCCAGTGACTGCTGCTGGTTCCTCTCCCTCCAGGAGCATCAGAAGCCCTGAAAGCGTGAGCTGTGGGCTGTCCCAGGACTTCTTTTAGTTGTTACTTTTATACTCCTTGGCTTTATGGTTTTTATCTAATGGTGTTTTTTATATCATTTTTTAAAGTTACTTTTCTGTCAATATCATGGTTTTAATTTTATATTTTGTCCTTAATTATTGTCTTAGGCTTCTCAAACCTGATTTAAAAGAACATTTTTTGACAGATTTCTTTTTAAGATAAATTTACTTTTTCACCATCCTTAGTGATGGAATGTTTATTCACATTTTCATTTTTCACATATCCCTTGCATCTTCTTCCCTCACACCAACCCTTTTCATGCCCTCCATCAGTGAACCTTCTCTGTGGTCTTCCTCTTCTCCTCCTGCCTGGCAGCTCCATCTTCAACATCCTTTGTCCAGTATATCCACCATCCCTCCTCTGAACATGTCCAAACCATCTCAGCCTTGATTCTCTGACTTTGTCTCCAAACTTCTCAACTTGCACTGTCCCTCTGATGTACTCATTTCTAATCTTGTCCATCCTGGTCACTCCCAGCGAAAATCTCAACATCTTCAATTTTGCCACCTCCAGCTCCGCCTTCTGTCTTTTTGTCAGTGCCACTATCTCCAGATGGCAGGCCTCACTACTGTCTTGACTGTTTTTAACACTTGAATGAAAATCCTTTAGTCAATCACTGACTGAAGCCTGGAACCCACAGACATCACAGAACGTTACGTTGAAATGCTCTGTCAGACCTTTACTGCAGCTGCCTTCAGTCGCTGCTTCTTTATGGGTCTCTCTACCTCCATTTTTTTTTATCTATTTGCACTGTGAAACACCATACAATCAGTTTTGCAGCATTTGGCTTAATCTGAGCAGAGAGGAATGAGGAATTTTAAACTGAATTCATCATTTTATACCCAAATTTGAGCTGGCTCACTGGGCTTCTCTGAAAAGTCAGAAATTAATCAAGCTTAATATTCAGGAATACAAGTAAATAACTACAATGTGACATCTTAATCAAGAAACAATAATGTGCTTTACTAGCTTTTTCTGGGTTTTTTTTGGTAAAATTTAGGGATAATAATAAACATATTTTATCATTAAAATTACATTTAGGTTATAAAGCTTCTACATACTGGTGTATTAACCATTAAAGAAACATAAAACTGATTTTGGTAATTACCAATGATGTTATTTAGGGCAGTTGTGGCATAAACCTTATATTGTATGCTGGTCTAATAAATGTTAGGCACTGAATATTGAGTTCTCTTTGGACCTCATATTGAGAGTTCCATTGAGTAGCTACCACATGCAAATTTAACGCTTGAAATCAGCCATGGATCTTTTATCTACTTAGTTTGTCATGGAATAAGGAGGGGACAGGCCTCTGAAAAAGGGGAACTATAAAAAATGGCTCTAAGTCATCAACGGATAAAGTCATGCTTTTGTCAAACCCCTTAAATTAAAGCTGAAAGTCTGCATTGATCAAATTTCGACTGATTTAAAATCCGCTGTGGTGGCGTACAGAGGAAAAAGGACAAAACGTGTCATCAGCAGAATACTTATGGACCTGAGTGTATGTGGGTGTGATGTGAGCAGATTGCTGCTGATTTGCATAAGCAGAAATGATATAAAGAGATAACATAGCTCCTTACTGATGAAAAACACAGCAGCATCATGGCAGACAGCACACAGATGACATTTGTTACTGTTCTTGAACCTCATAGCTTTATTTCATTCCAGCAGTAAGTCCAAATGATGCAAGTTTATCACATGGCTGCCATGGCAAGGTGAGAGAGGGTCTGATGTTTTCTTCTCTCAAACTGATCCAACTAATGTCAATCACATTCAGCCTGGCTGTCAATCACAAAAACCAAACTTTTAGGTCCTTGGCAGCCACTGTGGCGTTTAACGCTATGCAACATATGAAAACTCAATTAAATACGGCAACAGAGGAGTAATGATAGCAGCTAAAATGTTTAACTCAATTAACACAGTCAAACATTAGTATTTAGTAGTGTCTGTCTGTAGTCTTCTTTTTACATTTGTTCATTCATAGAATTCAAAGCCTGACATTTAAATAAGTTTTACACTGACACCTCTGACTTGGCCACTGAGGAATTCAATGCAAAAAAAAAAAAAAAACCTCTTTTAAAATAAATCTACAAAATATAAAATTACATCTTCCTGTATCATTCTGGCTGCAGCCAGTCACTGCATGTTGGCATTTTGGATCATTTCAGTCAGTTTGTTTGGCTACATTTAGTCCAAGACCTTCAATTTCTGCAAATCCAAAACCACATCTTATTTTTTCAGAAACTGTTTAGAGCAGATTAAAAAAGATAAATAAATAAAAACATAAATACATCATGCTGTCTCCTAAACAGGCTGTCAGGACAGTTTCACGAGCAAACCCTCTGAGGTGGACAACTTGATGAATAAGAACATATTTGTGATGTTTTTTTTTACCTCAGAATGATGACTTTTTTACAACATACATGTGAGCAGTTCAAAGTCTGTGATATGTTTGCGGGCTAAATGTTCACATGTGTCATCATATGCAGCGTGCAGTCATCTCTCTGAAGGGTCTCAACACCTTTTCATAATCTCACTTTGAGACATTTCCAGCCAAAATATCCTAAACTGGTCACATTGTGTGGAAAACATGGTGTGGTTTCATATATAAACTCTGCACAGAACTCTGATGAATGTGTGCACCTGTGTGTGGTCAATCAGAGTGCATGATGGGAGAAAGTGACCTGCCTCCTCAGACAGATTCAGAGCACTCCAGTGCTGCATTCCTGTTATCTCACTGCTGTTAACCAAAAACCTGTGACACACCAGCAGGATTAAGAAGCCCCGCAGTGCAGCTGTCCCGTCAGGTTAGAACAAGTCAAGTAAGCCAAGCCAGGCTGCTGGGTCCGAGTCCAGACCAGTCCAGGTTAAATGTCCTTTGCTAGTAAGAATATGGGAAGGAAGCTAGGCTGTACTACAAAGATGTCATGGATATGGACAGCCATGGACACGAGGGGAGAAGTAAGGGGTGGTTTGTAAAATGTAAATTAAGAGGAGAAAAAAAGAAGGGCAAAAATGAAAATTATGGTCAGATTAAAGGACGAGAGGTGGGAGGACAGGTGATGAAGGTGATAAAGAGGAGAGGAAGAGTTCAGTACTCCTCCTGGTCTCCTCGTGCTCCTTCGTCAGTTTCCTCATCTTCTGGTGGTGCGAATCCCTCCTGCAAAAGACAGATCATGTCAGTGTTCAAGGCTCTTCAAGCTGAGGGTCATTTCATGACAGTTTTTGCCAACTTTTGTTCATGATCTGATCATTTTTTTTAAGACTTCCTCCTTGCCAAAATACACCATTCTGCAGTGTCTGTGATTAATAAGCAGTTATTCAATCTGATCTCCTTTGTACCTTTGTAATTTTGATAGTTTGCTTTCAAATTCTCTGATAATATGACCAGATTTAGTTTTATTGGGACAAAAGCTGCAAAAATGCTGTGATGGATTAGAGAAAAGAGTGAAATACAGTCGCAAGGTGTTCTGCTTACATTCGATCAATTATGTCAGAGGTACCAAATTTTGAAGAAGCACTTCTTCAAATATTTGCAGTTAAGAAGCTATATTTCCATCAATTTCACTATGTTTATTCGAACTGAAAAACGATGCAATGGTATGCAGTATGTGTGTGTAATGTAAGCATATATGTTGTTTGTTTGTGAAAAATTTTGAAAAGGACAATAAACATTAAAAAAAAAATACAGTCACAAAGAAGAATGATGACATACAGATGACAGGTCATCACAAACAGGTGACATATGGGATTTTTCTGATGACACTACAAACAGGGTCTTTAAATAAGTCTATAATGAATCTTTCAATCTATCTGACGTGGTTTTAAGGGCACGGTTGCCTTGTACTATGCCATGCAAGGTAGTGCTGATGAACACGGATGCTGGGGACTGACAATGGCCAAAGTGATTGGATATGGTTTGCCCATCAAGGAAATTTTTGCCTCATTTCCCCAATGATGCGTCACATTAATAATATCATTAGATTTACAATAAACTGAATCTGCCTTGCTATAGTTTAATGTTGAATCTCTACATATAACAAACACTTGTAGACTTTGAAATGAATATGTGTGTGTGCGCTTAGTGGCTACACTCAACCATCATCATCATCAAATGAGAGAAAACAGGAGGATATTTCTAGTTAGTTTGATTTTTAAGTTAGAGCATAATGTGACTGCACCTGGCTTATCCTGAATTTTTTTTTCCTCCACCTGGTGTTTTCGTCATGAAAAACTCGAGTGTGTGTAGGGATAGCACAATGAGGAGTAGTAGAAAGCCAGTTGAGCCACTTTAAACAGATAAAAACAGACTAGGAAAGCAAGTCTAAGGTAAAAGTAAAGAGCCAGCAAAGGTTAGGATTAAATACTGTTTTAGGTGTTCAGCTGATATCAATCCACTTACGTTGACTAATTAAGTCGGCTAAATCACTCATCATTGTATCTCAAAGTGTAAAAGTCTCTTCATGCTGGAGATGAAAAATAAACTCCCAGCGCGTACTTTTCTCTCTCATTAGCTTGCTAATGAGTTTTTTGTATTTGGGCCCCCACACTGTGAGTTATAGAGGGTGGATAGTGCTTCCTTAAAAGGTGCAGGTTAATCTGCTCTGTTGCACCATCCTAGTGGTGATGCTATGAGTCATCAGTGATCCCACAGTGCTACAATCGGGCACACTGCCCAACCCTAATGCAGAGCATGATTTTTACCCCTTCCAAATCCCTCACCAGCGTGCACTCAGATCGCCCTAAATGATAAGTGCCTGAGTACACTTGAGTTTGTCCAAGTATCTCAACTCCAATCTCTCATGCTTGCTCACACTGGGCAGCACTTGAAAAGCACTCTTGCAGAGCACATGGAGCTTCATGATTTTAATGCATCTTGTGGTTTAATTGGAGCCAGTTTTGGAAGCGGTGACAGGCTGTTCTCTCTTATGCCTTTTGGATTTATTAATTATGATCTTCAAGGAGGCAGCTGTAGTTGAGGATGCGTCAGAGGTCCGTGCTTGAACATAGTTAGCAATCACACTACACGTGTACTGTGCCTAAGTTCAACTGGACCATGCCAGGACATGGTATGCAGTGATCAAACCAGTCAAACAAACTGCATTTTTACTCGGGCAAGGTATGCCAGAATCAGTTTACACAGGCAGAATAAGAGAGAAAAGAAACCAGATTTTTTTCAGTTAAATTCTCCTGGATTAAGAGATAAAAATCTAACTAACCAGAAGTCTGATTGGCTTGATATCTGAGAACATGTGGATGACAAATGTTCAGACTTCCTACAGATAAAGTATCAGTCTGGCAGCAGTACAGAGATATGCAAGTCTGAATGGAAGCTGATTTGCCTCCTGAATATCTGACTAATCAAACATATGAATTTTCTGACAAACAGCAAAAAAGCAGAATCCTAAGCTCACCTTCTGCAGGTGATATTAGTAAGTGATACTTCTAGTAAGGTTAGGGGTTAAGGGAGAAATATGAATACTTGAGTATATAAAGTACATGGATTTTTTATTAACCAGAATAGTGCAGTGCATGTATATACTGGTTTCCTGCATAACTGAAATTTGAATTTTCTCTGTGTGACTGTATAAATGTGCTGTTTATGAGTATCTTATGATATTTTACAAAACTGGGCCCAGTCCACCCACTGAAGTACCTGTGCTGTACATAGAGCATGTAAGTAAACACTCTTGCCTCTATTTACCTCTGTAGCATACAGTACGTCTATGATTTTGTTGAGGACTGGGTTGTTATCATTTTCATGCTCCTGGCAGATGAGTTCAATGTCTCTCAGCTTCCCAAAGTAGAAGTCCCTCTCCTTCTCCAGCCCATCTACAGTCAGCTTCAGATCAAGCACCTATGAAAGAGAGGACGAAAAATGATGAGAGGCGGGTCAAACAGCAAAGTGGTTTGACAGATAGATACAAAAAAGAAGAGACGACAGATTTAATGAACTATAAAGTAACAGGCTGTAACAATGTGAAATATGTTGAGTCAGTCCATAAATCACTGCATCCTGTTTTACCATGAGAAACTGTGACCTTGTGATATTATGTCATTATGAGAAAGCAGTTTTGGTCACACCAGACCTTTTCAGTATTCTCAGCATGACACGTGTGAGCCAAAAAACATTCCCACATACGTCGTGCTGGTGATGAATCAAGGAACCAGTTTTACACATTTCCACTTGAAAAAGAGTCATGCCAATGTCAAAAAGCTGGCACCAGTATGACACTCCAACATATTTCTGGACCCAAAGTTGGAACCACTGACATCAGTAGCTACCCGAGCGAAAGTGACCGATAATCGGCACATGCTCTGTCCGCCATTATTTTTATACCATGAAAAGTACCGCAATTTCCATTTATAATGCTGCATATGAAATAGTTCCCAAACCTGCTGAAATGTGGGCTGGCTCATAAAGGGTGCAAATCCAGAAGCCAGCACAAGTACTCCCACTGCACCGGTGGAAAAGAAATATTTCTATCACCTTCATGAATGCTGAAGTATTTGATTATTCATGCATTTTGATGTGAGACCTGCACAGGAGCTAAGAGTTTTGTTTTTGTTTTTTTTTTAAGAAAAGTGATTAGAGAAGTGGTACCTGCTGGTTGAGCTCTATGAGCTCAGCATCTCCTCCATTACGGGTCACAGGAGGATTCCTGCGGGCTGCTGCTATCTGCCTTTGTGGGGTGGGAACACTCTTTGGTGCTGTGGGGGATGTTCTCATGGGGGCTAAAAGACAGATGTACATGTTTACTTATTATCTTTATACATATGTGCATAGAAACCTTCACACTCTGACGAAAAATACATTTTAAGTTATACTTCTACTATGCATGCACAAAGTTAAACACTACACCTCTTTTAATGGCCTAGTCTAGAGCAATTTTTGTTTGTATCTCACCAGAGCACTAAACACACACCATGCTATTTCAAGGTAAGGATCAAGTAAGCAAAGAAAAACAAATAAAACGTACACGTTACTATGTTTTTACCACAACAACTGGTTTCCTGTTTTAGCTGTTGACTGGTTCTTTGGGGACAGGGGTGGAAAATCATTTCCCATAGATTCCTATTTAGGATGTTTTAAGAGTCATATCTATGTCCTATTAATAGTGTCCCCGTAGTGTAGTGGTTTACACATTTGTTTTACAAGTGAAAGGTCCCTCGTTTGAGTCCAAGTGGGGACACAAGCCCCTCTTACCATGGAAGGTTGTGTCAGGAAGGGCATCCGGTGTAAAACCTCTGCCAAATTACCAATGCAGATTAATCCACTGTGGCAACCCCTTGGGGAGAACACAAGGGTACAGCCGAAGGTACATCTATGTCCTATAATGTGACTGTTTAAAGCTACTGTGGTTGAACAGCAGTAGTGTTGTAGACACTGAAGAATGCTGTACTATTGACTTGCTTATTTTGTAAGAAACAATCTGAACTCGTACCCTTAAATTACACTGAAGTCACATCAAAGCTCAGCCTTAATCCAAAGAGTTCTAAAAGTCAAAGCAAACCTTGAAGAGATTAGAAATTACCCTCTTTCCTCAGCTTCAGGCTTAAAAAACATAATTAACTTCTGTCAAAAAGACCCAAGAGTCAAAGCAAACACACACACACAAACAAATTAATCCTTACTATGATGTCTTTGCAGTGGTTTTACATCCTATTACTTTAAAAGGGATGCTAACTGGTTTTAACCCATATACTGCAAAACATGCAGACTCCACATTAATGGAAATTTTTGTGTGTGTAGAGCTGACTTCACATGAACTCCTCTGCCTAAAACAGTTTCTGATGATCTACAATCTTGGATGTTTCCTTCTTCTTTTTATTCCCTTTTTGTACACAATGTGTATCCAGGAAAAAAAAACATTTATAAATCCCATTTTAACAAGCTAACTAATCCACAACTTATGCTTGAAAAACCAGGCAAAGAGACAATCAGAGCCCCTAATATTACCACACAGAGTAAAGCAATCCATACAGAGTAACTCACAGTGTGAATGAAGAGACTGTAAGCACACACATGCTCCACAGAGGGGATGTTACCTGAGCGAGAGGGTCGTTTAGGTTTGTGATGAATGGGTTCACCTGGGTTAGAGGTGGGGATGTGGTTGCATGAAGAGGTGAGAGCAGTGAAATGAAGGGTTAAAAGTCCACACACATCTGATTGCATCTTGTTGTACCTGGATTAGGCGGTGGCGGCGTTCCTTCCTGGCCCTGTCGTGTCAGGAGAGGGTCATATTCTTTCCCGTCATAGTTGGCGTCAAAAAACTTCTTAAACCACTGAAGGAACTCAAAGTTGTCCTGGAACTTCCCCTTCACCAGCCTCTCCACAGGGATGATCTGAGAGGGGACAAAGGGCAACAAGAGGAGCGAGTGTTAACTGAACTGGTGTGATCAGCAGTATAAAATGCTTTTAAATAGAGGAAAGATGATTCCTGAGTAGAAATACCTGTAGGAAACAAAAATAAGGACAAAATAAACAAATGAAGAACAAAATAAAGGCAAAAATTCCCAATCAATATGTCAAAAAGCTAACAAAAAAGAGAAGTGAAGTATTTCTTACAAATGAATATGCTTCTATCACACTAATAACCTGATTTAATACAGAAAAATGGCCGCTGCTTTTCTTGCTCTCACCTTGTCCACATTCATTCTCTTGAATGCAGCCTGTAAGACCTTGAAATTGTGGATGTATTCGTGCTCCAGTTTTGCATTGAACTTGACTTTCTTCAGCAATATGCAGCCTGGAAACAGCATGTCCATGAACTGGCAGTAAGCAGCGCCTGGAAAAGAAAATATAACAACCAGAATGTCAGCGACGTAGTAGCTCACCCAGCTCATGATCCATCACAGTTCACAGGTTACTGTAATGTGTTAAATACAGAAAGAAAGTGATGCACTTTCTTGTCATCGGTGTGCGGTATTGCAAAAACTAATGAGAATTAAATCCACTGAGAAGTCAAGAAGGCTCACAAACATTAATATCCAGAACAAGAGCCTTTGTTCTTGACCAGCCCTAACCTAGCTTAAGACATTATTATGTCATAATTAAACCCAGTAACTGCTTTTGTATATAAATAGCAGAGGGGCACACAGAAACAGTCATTTTGTGAACATTACAATTCAGACCAATACTCTTAGGGGTAGTAATTCTTGTTAAAATGGAAAAGTACTGTTAAAATGACAAACGTGACCTTGAACACAATTTGGGTAAAGACCCATTAGGTGATCACTCAGTGCGTAAATTTAATTAAATTCTGACCAATACTGTAGGAAGGGTAGGAATTTTGCTTGAACTGTGGACAGACAGAAGGACAAATGCCTTGAAATTGCATTATCTCATTGGTCCTTTGGCCAGATGGAAAACAGAAAAACAAACAGAAATGCCCAAAATGTTTGCGAGAGGGAGTGAAGGAAAAGGGCAGAGGAGAGGTCAGAGGTGCTCGGTGATTCTCACTCCACAGAAAAATGGTGAGGACACAGATTAGCACAGATTTTCTTTAGAAATGCCTCCAGAATCTGCTGAAGCAGATTTTAGTGTAGTAAAGCACCATGGAGTGAAATAAAGGACTGTCAACAGACTGTCCTATGACCTTAAATTATACAGAGATATACACATAGGGAAGGAATGCACTATAGTCATGTTTCATGTTTCCAAAATAAAAACAGGTTAATGTCTGGCAAAATACAGTAAACCTCTGTGAGATTACAATACATATTTTTAAAGGGATTTCACAGACTTCCATTTAAGTGCAGGAGCTAGAGGGGCTGTGCTGTCCAGACCCGATTACACAGCTGTTTATGGACATAAATTGTCTTTTTTTAATTTTGTTTGTCTCGTCTCGTCGTCTACCGCTTTTCCGGGGGTCCAGGTCGCGGGGGCAGCAGTTCGAGCAGACAAGCCCAGACTTTCCTCTCCCCATCTACCTCCTCCAGCTCTTCAGGGGGGACACCTAGGCGCTCCCAGGCCAGCTGGGAGACATAGTCTCTCCAGCGTGTCCTGGGTCTTCCCCGGGGTCTCCTCCCAGAGGGATGTGCCCGAAACGCCTCCAGTGAGAGGTGTCCAGGGGGCATCCTGATCAGATGCCCGAACCACCTCAACTGGCTCCTTTAGATGTGGAGGAGCAGCGGCTCTACTCTGAGCCCCTCCCGAATGACTGAGCTCCTCACCCTATTTCTAAGAGTGAGCCCAGCAACCCTGGGGAGAAAGCTAATTTCGGCCGCTTGTATTCGCGATCTCATTCTTTCAGTCATTACCCAAAGTTCATG
>VUQH01004189.1:0-12524 GCA_015106775.1 Etroplus canarensis | reverse complement strand
AAGGTTTACAAGACGGTAGTGAAACCTGCAATGATGTATGGTTTGGAGACGGTGGCACTGACAAAAAGACAGGAGGTGGAGCTGGAGGTGGCAGAATTGAAGATGTGGAGATTTTCCCTGGGAGTGACCAGGATGGACAGGATTAGAAAAGAGTACATCAGAGGGACAGCTCATGTTGAGAAGTTTGGAGACAAAGTCAGAGAGGCAAGGCTGAGATGGTTTGGACATGTTCAGAGGAGGGATAGTGGATATATTGGACAAAATATGTTGAAGATGGAGCTGCCAGGCAGGAGGAGAAGAGGAAGACCACAGAGAAGATTCATGGATGTAGTGAAGGAGGACATGCAGAGGGTTGGTGTGAGGGAAGAGGATGCAAGGGATAGGTGGAGATGGAGGCAAATGATCCGCTGTGGCGACCCCTAACGGGAGCAGCCGAAAGAAGAAGACTGCTTATTAGGCTCTTTGCATTCAATGCCCAGTAATAATTGAGACATGCATCTGTTTCAAGTGAGTTTAAAAGATGTGATAAGAAAAATTATCTGAAACAATGAAGCAAGTAGGACAAAAATAGCATTTTGAAAAAGCCCTTTCAGGTGCTTCTGTTTAACTGTGCAAACTCATGAAAATGTTTTACTTCTCTTCACACACATACAATGCAAATGTGACATTTTGAATTCAAGTCTTTTATGCAGAAACATTATAACAGGCCTACATAGAGGCATGCAGCAGCACTGTCAGTAGCCCCACGCTGCACAGTGTGCATCAGCCTCCCATGGATCTGACAGCACCTTAAACGCTTTTTCCTGACTGCACTATACGTACAGATTAACAGAGAAATTATGGCTGGCTTCTGCCTGCTGCGTTTTAGGGACACGTTTTCTGTGTGGAGCCATGTCAGCCTATTATGATTTGATCTTTTTCATAATGCAGTGTCGACAGTTAGCACAAAATACCCTTTTTGAAAAACAGATGGGATTTTCTTGCTGTGTGCACATAACCTAAATAGATGCAAATATAGCTTTCTCATATCAACAGTCAGCCAGAAAAGAGCCTCACAGGAAAGTCATCACTGTGTGAACGCAGCGTGAGACGGAAGTGGGTGTCACAGCGTGCAACAAAACACAGGAAAGTAGGTGTTTAGCTCAGATGAAAATCAATTGATGGTGATGTTTTTCTCTCAGTTTGAATGAACACAGGCGTCCAGCACTCTTGGATCCCTTATCTTATTAATACTATTTCTCAGTCTGAAAGTCTTTCTTCTTTTTATATTCCTTGTTTTCCCACTGAGATTGTCACCTCTTCCCTACCTTTGTCATTTTGACATTTTTTTAAACTTTTCTTCATAAATTCTTAGCTTCTCTCATTTTTGACCTTTACCTTTTCAACCTTTCTTTTATTTGTCCTTTGTCAGTTTGACTTCAATTCATCCTTTCCAAAGACCTTTCAACTTTTGTCTCAAATGATTAAATTAAATGAGGACTCCTTTGGGGTTTTGCCCATGTGACTCTATAGGTTATGAATAACACATTAAGGTAGAGATACAGGAACACAGAGACTCACAGATACTATTTGACAAAAGTACTTTTAGGGTAACATTCAAAGAACCTGAAAGAAATGCACCTGACTTGTGAGCTGCCTCTAGTTAAATCAATACATACGATGATTGTTACAGTTACAAAAGAGCCCAAATAGACCAATTTAATATTTTTTCATCAGGTTACACCATTTATATTTCATAAGGTTTTATAACTGAAGGTCATAGTGTGCTGTTAAAGTGCTATGAGGTATAAACAAGAAAATGTACAGTTCCATCTACAATTGCCTGGGGCTCTGCTATACTCTCATTTCAGTTCATTCCAGTTTCTTTTCTATGGCTCTCTACATCAGAAGGCAGCGGTAGAAGTTTTTCTTTTCATGGTTCATGTTATGCAAATCAGGAATAAATGTTCACCCTCAAGTCCGAATTATGCAAAGCTGTAGAATTTCATCTCAGACAAAATCATCTCATTATAGTTCACCTTTCTCTTGTCTTATATTAGATTTTAACTGGCCCATCCATTAGTGTAGCATTTCTATTTTCATCTCTACCCTACTGTACACCATTTCATATAGCCATTTTATCTTCACAATTACCTTCTTTTTAAATGATTTTGCTTATTCCTTTGTTTCCACACTTACTGTATACCCAATCTTCTCAGCCTGGAAAACCAAAATCTAATCTAAGCTTCTTCCCTTCTCATCCTCCTTCTGTTATTTAGGTCTGGTGGCCACGATAAAGGAGCATATCACCAAGCCGACAGCAATGGCCCAGGGGCGAGTTGCACACCTGATTGAGTGGAAGGGTTGGGGTGGTTGTGGTGAAGCTGGGGGAGGTGGAGGTGGTTGGACTGGGGCCTGGGGTAAAGGAGGTGGTGGCTGGGGGGGCATGGAGGCTGAGCTACAGGAGGATGAACAATTTTATTCCCAAATGACAGATGAGTTCAAAGAAGCTCGCTTCGCTGCAGGTGAGACAGACAAATGAGTTTCATTTGCGAAAAACAAGATGTGGTTGGTGACGATGAAGTGATGTTTTGATCCCTCTGACATCATTTTTGTTTGATTGGTTTGTGCTGAAGGAGCATCTACAAAAATCAATAGCCTTTGGGACGTCTCATGACAGTGACTCAAATCTGGTGCACTTATTGGATTTCCCTTTATTTGTGATGTAGACTTTGAGAAAAACAACAGGTGGTCAACTTCCGAGAAAGCAATGCAAAATATGTTTGTTTGGCTTGTGTTTCTCAGGTGTTGCAGAACAGTTTGCCCTGGCTGAGGCAGCAATGAATGTGTGGTCCATGAACGATAGCTTAGAGCAGCCATCCACCAGCTTGCAAGGTTCGTGAAGCTACTCATGTTAGATGCCTGCTTTACTGTATCTCCATTTTAATTATTTTTCCACAGGATTTTCAACAATCTTGGCTGATCCGTTGTGTCTGAATACAAATGAACTGAAATAATTTCAACAACAATATATTAAGCCATTTTTATGTAACAGTCTCTGTCTGGGTTTGACAGCAGCTATGCTATGGATTTCTGAAACAAAGACTTAATGGATAACATAATTAATTTGTCTTTCACAACATAGCTGATTTATAGGTTGATATATAACTGTGTTTGCTGTATGGTGATATTAGCTGCTCTCTTGTCTTTTATAGCTGCTTTGGTATGGAGGTAAATTCCTCCTCAATGTAATTACAGGCATGAAAGAATCCAGTTCACTTTGGTAATTACTTTACTTGACATCAAATGTCATCAACATGACAGAATATTATTTATCCAATAATTCAGTTGACTGATAATTCAGAAGAACTCTCCATATTACTTCCACTTCATATTACTTCTAATATACAATATTAGGTGCATAAGCGTTTGGACAATAGCAATTTTTTCAATTTGCATCTGCACACCACCACAGTAGATTTTAAAATCAGTCAAAATGATTGAAGTGCAGATTTTCATCTTTAAATCAAGGGGTTTGACAGAAATGTTGCATAAACTATTTAGGAATTATAGTCATTTTTATACATACCCAATTTTCAGAAGCTCAAAAGAAACAATGGACATCATCAAATGCTGTGTTTCCTCCCTTAAGATGCTCTGCCAGGCCTTTACTGCAGCCACATTCAGTTGATGCTTGTTTGTGGGTCTCTCTGCCTCAAGTTTTGCCCTCAGCAACTGAAAATCATGCTCTATAGGGCTGAGATCAGCTGACTGACTTGTTAACTGAGGAATATCCCCTTTCGCTGCCTTAACCCTAGTCCTGCCAGCTGTACGACTAGCTAGACGACTAGACGGCTGGCAGTGAATGAAAACACCGGAAGTGATCAATATATAGACGACCAACAGTACACAAAACTTATCTGGGACATCAATATATTGAGGTCTGGCAGTAATAGGGTTAAATACCACTATGTGTTTGCTTTTGGCTCATTTTCCACTTGCACTGTGAAGCACTGTCCAGTCAGTTTTGCAGCATTGGGCTGAATTTAAGCAGAGAGTACAACTCTCATTTCAAAATTCATCCTGCCACTTCTATCAGCAGTCACATCACCAGTGACCCAGTTCCAAGGGCAGCCATACATGCCCATGCCATAACAGTGCCTCCACCATATTTGACAGATAATGTGGTATAATTTGGATCATGAGCTGTTCCTTTCCTTCTCCATACTTTTCTCTTCCCATCATCTTGGTTTCATCTGTCCAAAAATGTTTTTTCAGAAGTGGGTAGGCTCTTTTATACTTGCTGGCAAAGTATAAGCTGTCCTTTCTGTTCATGAGTATAACTAGTGGTTTTTGCTTGGTTGTAAACCCTTTAAATTTACATTTATGATTGTAGATAAAAATATGCCACCTCCTTGAGAGCGTTCTTGACTGGCAAGCTGTGAAGGGTTTTTTTTTCACTAAGTAAATAATTATGCGATTGTCCATTATAGTTGTCTTTGCTGTTGCTGAACTGGCAAGTGCATTACTTCCTTTTAAGAATGTTTCAGATTGTAATTTTGGCCACTCCTAATGTTTTGGTATCTATCTAAAGTAAGTACAAGGTTCTCTTGTATTTCTCCAAGGTGTCGCCACATCAAATGAACCCACATAAGTAATTTGGCACAGATTTTACCCTGGATGCCCTGCCTGACACAACCCACCCATTGCAGAAGGGCCTTATGTCTCCACCTGAGCTTGAACCAGGGTGTCACAGTTTCCTAGTGGAGCAGGGAAGAGGATCCAAATGTTGGACTTCAATCTGGCAAAGAAGTGAACTGAAAGAGAACCTAGACAAATATTGGAGAACTAAAACACACAGACCCGAGACACCAGAAGACACTAGGAGGGTGGAAAAAATAACAAAACCCCAAATATCAAAAACACAGAAACTAAGCACTGATATCAAAATCCATAATACAAAAAAAGATGATCTAGCACATATGTAAAGAAATACAGACTCTTCCATGAAAACCTAACTAGAGAATAAAACCAAAAAAAGACAAGAACATAAAAAACTGTCATGGTCCTTTATTTGGGGTTTTCAGCCTAATAATGGCCTCCTTCACTTGCATCAACATCTCTTTAGAGCTCATATTGAGACACTTGGAATCGACTGACAGATCAACAGATGGAACAGAGCAGCATCTGCAGTGATGTGGACGTTGTACTGATCTGTTGTGGTAAAGAGGGAGCTGAGCTCTTAGGCAAGCTGTGGATTTACTGGTCAATCTATGTTCCTACCCTCACCTATGGTCATGAACTTTGGGTAATGAGTGAGACTGTGAATACCAGCAGCTGAAATGAGCTTTCTCCATAGGGTTGCTTAGAGATAGGGTGAGGATCTCAGCTATTCAGGAGAGGTTCAGAGTAGCCAGCTGATGTGGTTTGGGCATCTGATCAGGATGCCCTCTTGGATGTGTGTCAGGCACATTCCTCTGGGAGGAGACCCAGTAGAGGAGACCAAGTACACACTGAAGAGACTATGTCTCCCAGCTGGCCTGGGAACACCTTGGTGTCCCTGGGAAGAGGAAAGACTGGGCTTCTAAGTTTGAACTTCTGCCTCCACAACCCGGACGCCCAGAAAAGTAGTAGACGATGGATGGATGGGTGGATGGAGTGATGGATGGATGGATGGGTGGATGGAGTGATGGATGGATGGATGGATGGATCCATTCATCCATAGATGGAAGGAGGTCTCACCTGGCCATAAAACTACTTTTGAGTCTCTGAAAATGGGGGACTGTGCATAAAAATGGCTGTAATTTGTAAACAGTTAAAGCAATTCTTTTGTTAAACTCATTGAACCAAAGCCAAAAATCTGCACTTCAATCACATTTTGATTGTTTTTTGTAAAGTCAAACATATTTGTGTACAGAGGTAAAAATGACAAACACTGACACTGTGTCATTATCTAGAAACTTATGGACCTGACTTTATGTAATGTATTTTCCAATAGAAATAGCTTTCACATATAATTTACAGTTGTGTGTTATTTAAAGTATTGGCTGTATGGTGTGCAGCAGGTGGTTCACAACAATGGCACCTCTTTTAAATCTGATTTTGTGTGTGTGTGTGTGTGTGTGTGTGTGTGTTCTTTGTATGCACATGTGTGTAAAGAGCTTCAAAAAACACAACAGCCTGAGAAAACTTACTTCTCACTGTTTATTTGTGAAGTTTAAACCATTTTTTCATTGCTTTCAAGAAGCAACCTTTATGACTGACACCATTACTCCTCCACAGCAGCACAGAGCCACTACTTGTCTCAATTCCTGCTTGATGGTGGAAGTGTTGGTGTTCCTCAGCACCTGTACAGCATTCACACCCAGACATATGGCAACAACAGCGCAGCCAACCAGGTCCCTCTTCCTCCAGTCAACTCTGTTACCCCAACGTCCAACGCTCAGGACAAAGATCATCCTTTTGAGGACAGAAGCACTGTGATTGCAGAAGCTGCTGTCCGACACGTAGATAGCAGCTCCTTATCCGAGGACGATGTTTTTTACAACTAGGCTTTAAAATAAAGCCAGCCATCTCTAAAATGAGCCTCAGTGTGACGACTTGAGTCTCAACCACCAGCAATGAGTGAGACAAGAAGTAAAGGCAGACGGTTGTGGGATATCTCAAGAGGCAACTCTGTAAATTACTCAAGATTCAAGACTCCCAATAGTATTTTCTTGTCAGCTGAGGCTTATAATTTTGTGAATGTACATAATCCAACTGTTCAGTCTTAATTTTTTATCCCATGTATATGAAAGACTTACATAGATCTGAACTATCAAATGACACGTAGTGTAAATATCTTGTTATAAAATATGTTTTAATATATGTGGTGAATAAGGCTCTCTGTTTCTGCTCTGGTCTCTTTTCTTGAAACAGATGAACTGAAGAGATTTATTTAGGTTCAGAGTCCAACCTACAGAAAAAGTATCACTGATCAATCAGAAAATGTATCTCATTAAAGATTTCTCATGTGAACAGGGAGAAGAAGAAAGCATACACCCAATTATCTGTCTGAGTCTCAACTGTGATTAGCCATAATTCACACTTTTCTGTCTGAGAGCCAGGAGCAGATGCAGGGAGACAGAGCAAGAAGGAAATAGAATACATCATCTAGTTGGTGCGCATTTCTGCATATATGTCAGCAAGCCTCTATGTTTGAGAGTGAGAGATAGCTGAAGAAAGGAGGTGTTGGTGTTTCCTGTCATGATGTTCTTTTAGCAGCTGTTTACCCAAAGTGAAGCAGTGTGATGTGCATTGTGGCTATTTTGTTATTTGAGTGCAACTCTGAATGGCAGATTAAACAAAAAAAAGACTGTGCACAGCCGGCATGATCACATCCATCAACAAAATCCTTCAGGAGACCATTTATTGCTCCACAGCAATAACATCTATTGTTGCCTTGCTCTGAAGAGAAAATGCGACAAGAAAGTTGAATAAAGGTCAGAAGTGCATGTTACCAGCAGACAGCTAAAGTGAGATTGGATCTGCTATTCAGAAGTGGGATTTCAGTCCTGTTAAGCACAAAAGAGCCTTTGACCCAACAATAGGAGACATTAGAGAAAAAAAGGAAACAGTTGCGTTTCAGACAAACTCAGAGATGGCATCCTCTAGCTAAGAGAAGACTGGTTCCTCTGGAATTTTTTTTTTTTACCACCAAACCATTGTGAGCAAAGCTGCTTTCATTCACAGCAATCACATTAGCCATCTGCTAACTTGAAATGAGTGGGCAGCAAGATTGTTGGCTTGGCAATGATGATTTTGAATTGAATGCATATGCAACTGAAAGGCTTCCAAGGATTTTGGAAATGGAGTCACTCAGACTCAGAGCACAACGGAATTTAATGCACCAGTGACCTGCAATTACCACTTGCGGCCGCAGAGGCTCCTGAAAGCCAAAAAGTAATTTATTGCTTCAAAGAATTCCTTAAAGGATGAATCAAGTTTATTTGTGTTTGCCACTAAAGCTTGTTATTTTCTGCTCTTGTTCTAAGAGATCAACAATTACTTACATAGTTATTACAGTGTTACCATGGCGGCTATAACTTTGAACTCTTGTAACAACTTTAGAAGATGTGTTTAGAGAGTTGTGGGAAGAAGACCATGACAATCAAAAACCTTACCTGTTCTAAATTAGGCAGAATTCCCTTTTTAGGATCATCTTCTGTGGCATGTCCAGATGACTTTCAGCCCATCTGCCTTTTTTAAAAGATTGTGTCATGGAAGTCAGTTATAACCACTTGCTCTGTGTGCTTGGCAATTTAACCATAGACCCTAAATTTGTGGAGGGAGGAAATTTCAACTTATGTTTCAAATTGCCCTGGATTTCATGCCGAGCCTCATAGCTGGTGATGAGAGCTCGGTCTCTGGCTACAACTGAGCAGTTTTCTGCAATTTTTAGTGCATGAAGCCTAAAGGCTTTGCATCGGATGTGGGGTGAGATCATGAGAATGCCTGTCATTATTCTTCAGAATTCATGGTATTGCGTATTGAATTTGTCCCTCAGGGTAAGGCTCTCATTTCAGAGTTGTAATTTAACATCCCAAGGGGGCTGCGGAAGAACATTCAGCAGAAACGATCCTATGCCCCCACAGAGCACGATGAAAATGTTTGGTTACACAAACAAAAAGATCCAAAACACAGAAGCACAAATGCAAGTGGCAAGAACAGGATTTCCACTAAGAGGATGAAGTGAAATGCGTAGAGCTCGGTGGAACTGTGTGGCCTTCAGATTTGATTCCACAATCTTGTAAATGTCATCAGATGTTATACCCACCATAGCCATTAAACACACAACATTTGGTACTTGGTAAGATCCAGCAAACAAGTCAGCCCCTGTAGTGGTAAGGACAGATGCATGGATGAACAACCCAAAAACATAATGTCTCCGTGGTGGAAGCATCAAAATAGCAGCCATGCTGAAAACATTCCAGCACGCTGGATGATGACCTTGAACTAAATTTAAATCAGGAAAGGTTTTTGATAACTGTAGGCCCATTTTCAGTTGTTGTTTGTTTTAATTCATACAAGAAATCATAGATTGAAATACGAGCAATAAACTGACTATATCATAAAAATACTGATGCAACTTTGTCAGAAAAGGATTTGGGTGTCATGGATATGTGATGTTTACTAATTTCAAGGAGGTTCCAACTGGCATGACAAACACTGCAGTTTTCTCTGGGCTGTCATTTAGACTGTGAAAACAGTGTAGAACTGTGCTGTGTCAGACTTTGAAACCTCATGGTCTGCTATAAGAATACATAGCTTACAGCTCTGCCCACAGGAGCTAATACACTCTCTAGTTGCTTTATTAGGTACACCTTGCTGATAGTGGACTAGATTCCCTTTTGTCTTCAGTACTGCCTTAATCCCACATGGTATATATTCAAGAAGGTGGTGATTCCTCTGAGATTTTGGTCCATATTAACATGATAGAATAATACCCATACCCATGATGCAAATTTTCTGTTCCACTGCAGTACAATGGATGTTCAGGGAAACCAGTTTGAGATGTTTAGAGCTTTGTGATATGGTGTGTTATCCTGCTGGAACAAAAAACTAAAGGATTCCAAGAAAACTTCCCCCACACCATGACACCACCACCAATCAAAGCCTTTGATACAAGGCAGAATGGAGCCATGCTTTTGCAGAAGAAATCGTGGCTCATGAGAACCTGCAATGTTTTTGCAATCTTCTCTTGTCAAATTTTGGTGAAACTGTGAAATTTATAGCCTCAGATCCCTGTTCTTAGCTCACACAAGTGACACCAGGTGTGGTCTTCTTCAACTGTAGCCCATCTGCTTCAAGTTTTGACATGTTGTGTATTCAGAGATACTTTTCTGCACACATTGGTTGAAACAAGTGGTTATTTGAGTTACGGTTGCCTTCATATCAGCTCAAAGTTGTTAAATCATTCTCCCCTGACCTCTGGCATCAGCAAGGCATTTTTGCCCAGAGAACAGCTGCTCACTGGATATTTTCTCTGTTTCGGACCATTCTCTGTAAGCCTTAGAAATGGTTGTGTGGGAAAATCCCAGCAGATCAGCAGTTTCTGAAGTACTGAGATCAGCCTGTCTGGCGCCAACATCCATGCCACATTCAAAGTCACTAAAATCCCCTTTCTTGCCCATTGTGATGCTCAGTTTGAACTTCAGGAGGTCGTCTTTGCCATGTCTACATGCTGAAATACACTGAGTTGCTGCCATAAGATTGGCTGATTAAAGATTTGCATTCAACAATTAGTTGAACAGGTGTACTTAATAATATGACCAGTGAATGTACATATTGAATAGAAGTGAGATGTAGCTGGAAAAACACAGCAGCAGGGATTCATTGTATTAAATGGTGCACCTTTGTTTTTGTTTTTGTTTTTTACATGCTTTTTACACAGGATATTATTCTCAGGAGACGTCCTAATAATTTTACTGTCACAAAGTGCCGCTCAGTAAATGAGACTGTGCTATCTCCCTAATGGATGAGATCCTGCTAATTACAAAAATAAAAATGCAAGCTTATAAGCTATGATAAATGTTTTTCATAGTATCCTCAAGTTGATGACAGTATTGTTTGGATGCAATTATTTTTACTCCTAAGCAAGGAAGAAATTGTATCATTATTAGATGCAGGCATCTTTACAAGCTAATCAGACAGAGATGGATTCATGCTTGCTTTAAAAAACATTATGATGGAATGTGTTTATTTCCGGTGAGGTGTTGGTTAGATTTCTTTGGCCAAGTCCTCTAATATTCTCTTCATCTGGAGGAGAAAATGGAGAAAGGGGGAGAGATGGAGGTAAGGAAGGAGAGAAAGAGACTGCTGTGAATCCATAAAAAGTCATTTTCTCCCTACACTCTGCATAAGTGAAAAAAAATCTATTAAAGAAAAAGGTCTTGTTTGCAACAGTAAAGCACATTTGACAAACATAGGAATGTGACAGAATCCTGCGCAGAGAAACACTGAGGATAACATTGGTCTGTATTGTTAATGCAACCAAATGCTCATTACCTCTGGCCATGAGATGAGCCCAACTAGCTTCCCTTTGTCTGCAACAAACAAGGTCTGGGATCTGATTAAATTCAGTATACTATGGGCCTAAAAGGACGGAAAGAAAAAGAGAGTTATTGCAAATGATTTGATAAATATACTTACCCTTTTTTCAAAGATGAGAAGATATATATTAATCTGATTTTCTTGAATCTGTTTTCATTATATATATATATATATATATATATATATGATAATATCTGTTATTATGTATGCTCTAATCAACATAAAAAAGGAGAGATTATGTCAGATTTTCTTGGTACATGCTGACTGCATCCTTTTTATGAGGGTGACAGCAGAGAGGAGAACAGGTGGAGAGAGCAGAGTAGAAAAGAAGTGGGACAGACAGATGAGGCACCACAAGGGCTACTGGAGGGTGAAGAAGAGGATTAGATAGACACAAAGTTAACACAGTTCTCATGTGTCCGTTCAAAATGGAGCTGGTTGTAGGAGCAGAAGATACGAGAGCAGGGTTGATTACTTTGCAAGCATTGCCAACATACAACCCAGCATGTAATTGCATCAATATTGTTAAGACTCCTAGTGCTTGTTAGAATTTTTCTCTTTTCTGACAATTACAAGGCTAAGTTTAGACTCTTTTTAGGGGTGCTCAAGAGCCCCTAAATTTCATCTTATCACTCCTAAAAATAACACTGTTATTAATAATAATGCTTTTTATTATTATTTTCTAAAATGGTCTTCCAACGTTATGTTTCACCAACTTGTCTACTAAAAACAATATGGACTTAAACAAAAAAGGTTCAAATGTCCAGTATTCTTTATGTCATTACGTTATGGTGCACTCACACATAGGCACTGGATGTGCCACTGGTGAAGGTTGTTATTAACAGGACTTGTGTTACAGCAGAAAGGACACAAAGAGGTAATTTCATGACACAAATCAGTGGTTTGGATTAAAAACACACATTACCTGAAACTTTTGTAGGCAACAGTGCAAAATGTCCTAATGGTGCTGGGTTGTTGTTTTGACTTAATGTATGATCTCTAAATATTGTCAAAAAATTTTGCTGAAGTTGGCTAGTTTGCTTTAGATTATAAGTTAATGTTAACTATCTGAGCTTAGCCTGCTGGCACATCAGGAGTTTCCAGCCAAAGAACAACCTGAGGTACTTTATTATTTAGTGAACACTTCCTGTTCTGAATGAACAACTAATTTACGTGCAGTGAACTGAAGAGGTGAAAGAAACCCTGACTTGATTCTTCTTCTTCTTCTTCTTCTTCTTCTTTCGGCTGTTCCCGTTAGGGGTCGCCACAGCGGATCATCTGCTTCCATCTCACCCTATCCCTTGCATCCTCTTCCCTCACACCAACCCTCTGTATGTCCTCCTTCACTACATCCATGAATCTTCTCTGTGGTCTTCCTCTTCTCCTCCTGCCTGGCAGCTCCATCTTCAACATCCTTTGTCCAATATATCCACTATCCCTCCTCTGAACATGTC
>VUQH01004188.1:36986-52851 GCA_015106775.1 Etroplus canarensis | reverse complement strand
CTTATTGCACACACGCACACACACACACACACACACACACACACACACACTCCTTAACAGACTGAAATGGAAAATGGTTAGATAAAATTGGCTACTTCCTGGAGTCTGGGGAATAGTCACACACACAAAAGGAAGGGCAGGGAGAAGTAAAGAGAAAGAGAGGGGAGGGGACAATGTGAGTCTGCAGAGACTTCCACAATACCTCTGACAGAGCCTTTCCCCTGACTGATTGCTTCCAGACTTCGTTAAAAAAAAAAACTGGCGCAGTCCCCTGCGCCGTTTGGGCTGTTTGGCGCCAGTGGGGGATCATGGGACAGTGCGGCAAGAATCGACCCCCCCACCACCACCTAACCCGGCGCATCTCTGTCATTATCATCATGCACTCACCCCCTCTGTCACATTACATACCCTACTGAGCATTACAGAGGAGACACATGCATATCGGAAAAGCAGGGTGTCTGGAAGGTCCTCACAGGGGTTTGCTTTAACTCTAGGTTAATAAGGGAGCGCCCATTTATGTATTTACATAAAAAGGAATGACCTCTGAACTTTCGCCCTCTTTAACGGCACATAACACCGTAAACTGATCAAACCAGTAGACTCAAACCGCCGCTGCCTGTCATAATAAATATGGATTCAGCCTGTAATGAAGACAGTAATCAAATGGGCTGATCCAGCTGCAGATCTGCTGTCAAGACAGTCGGAACACTGGGCAAATGGAAGCGGGTGGAAGCTGCTGTGATGATGATGAAGACAGATCACTCTGATGATGTTTGGTCCCACCTGGAAACCCAAACGTCCAGAGGGCGGCAGCAGCGCGCTCTCAGCTGCCTGCAGGACGACTGGTCTCGGCCTCCCTGTGTGAAGTCTCGCAGGCAGATTTTTAGATAAAGTAGAGGAAAAAAAAAACGTAGTCTGAACCAGCTTCATCTACATATCCGGTGGGTGGCTGAAGTGCCGCCAGTGAGGCTACCCCACTCACCTACCCCCCAAGTAATCAACATGCCAACTGTAAATAATGTCTTATTGAGAGGATAAAGTGGCTGTCTCCAGCTTCACTGGCAGCAGATGTGCTCTAATATAAAACCTTCACCTCAGACAGCAGATCCTCATGTCCAACAGTTTCCAGTCATCAAACTAAAAACCTTCATGAGGCACAAACAGACCAAGGCTGCTGCACCATTCATCTCCCACTCACACACACTAAGCAACAGGAGATACATCTGTGATGAGGGTTTCTATCTTTTTCACACTTTCTCAACTTTTTTTTTTATTTGGGGTAAAACTTTCCTGCCTTCAAACGTTTGTGTGTGTGTGTGTGTGTGTGTGTGTGTGTGTGTGTGTGTGTGTGTGTGAACGCCGCAGGCTCTGCTTGATCTGTTGTTTGCGCAACACACAATCACATTTCTTTTAAGCGACAGGGTGTCTAGACGCACACGTGACCGGGCGCGTCAATGCGCACTGGAGACTAGAGACGGAGCAAGGGCACCCAAACCATCCGCCTCACTCACGGAGCCTCACACTCCTCCTTCCCCCAACTCCTCGAGATCACGCTCGGCCGCTCGTCCACGGAAACTTCGTGTGAGCTACGAGGCTGGATTACTTCCATCGGAAAAGGGATTCGCCCGCAGATTTATTTAGGTTACGAGGCTCGGCGAGTTGGACGAGTGGTCGCTCTCCCTCGCTTTTTACACACGCAGCTCAACTCGGAGGTTGGAGATTCAGACCTGGATTTGCTCCCTGGCTCGTCTCGACCCCGGCGGACCGCATCCTCTGCAGACGGCCGGCAAGATCCAAGACGATAGCGGATAAAAAAAAAGAAAGAAAGAAGAAGAGCCTGCCCGGTGGAGAGCCCCCGCTCTGCGCGGTTGGATCAAGGGTTTTGTGGATTATTGCTGTTGAAGACGCGGCGGCGAGCTTCGGTTTTCATGGGATGATTGTGATCGCGTTTAGGCTTAATTAGGCCCCACATTCTGTCGTTTCTACTTGAGCTAATGCGGATAGGTAGGAGGCTTTTTTTGAGCAGTGTTTATTTGCTGAAAATCGGCCCGGAGCGTGTTTTAAACGGGGGGGTCACTTCACTGCTCTAGGCTGCACATCACCAAGTGTAACGCAGCTATAGGTGGTTACATCCTGCTAGATTGCTCGTCTTAAATCCCTGAAGGTGATGGTAATTTATCCCCGAAGGGAAACCTAAGTGTCCCACCAGCCTTGACTGTTTCCCGGTGACCTCAACGTGCAGGAGACGGCGAGCGAGAGACTGGCGTATGCTACAGATTTCCTCTGCGCGTCCAGACCCCGGTTTCTCCGCCGTATTTTCTCAGGCTGCTTGTCATTGCCTGGACTCGGATCCCGGAATCTTCATGATTTGCGGACACCATGCTCGTTTTTTAGCCGGGGAACCCTCTTTTCGTCCCGCATGTTTAGGACCAAACGATCGGGGCTCGTCCGGCGACTCTGGAGGAGCCGTGCGCCCGCGGAGGGCGACGGGGAGGCGGATAGAGGGACGCATGGCTCCGGGGGCTGCTGCATGGGCAAAACGACAAAGGTCGCCAAGTCCGGCGCGGGGTCGGAGGCTGAATTGAAGGCGTTGACCCACTCGATACTGAAAAAGATCAAAGAGAAACAATTAGAGGTGCTTTTGCAGGCGGTGGAATCCAAGGGGGGTGCCCGCAGCCCGTGCTTGCTCCTGCCCGGCAAAGTGGACGCCAAAGTGGGTCAGCAGTCTTACTCTCTCCCCATGCTGCTCTACAAAGTGTTCAGGTGGCCGGATCTCAGGCATTCCTCGGAGCTGAAGAGGCTGTCTTGCTGTGAATCCTACGGGAAAATCAACCCAGAGCTCGTTTGCTGCAATCCCCACCACATGAGCAGGCTCTGTGAACTCGGTGAGTTGGATTAGAAGGGAACAAAACACACACACACACACACACACATCTTTGCAGGAAACCTTTAATTCGAGCCTCATTTTAAATCAAGTGCAAGTTCACATGCAGCGACATTATGTCAAAAGAATGACCCCCAAGAGCTAATTAACCTAATCCAAACGTCATCGCGTCTGTTTGGCGCGGTGGCGTTTCCATCAGGTCGGACTAACGCGCAGAGTGGGTCCCCCGTCATCACGCGGTGTTACCCGGCATTCACCATCACTTAAACTGCAACTTTCTGGCGCTTAAGACATGCGCGTTTCAAGCAAATAGCCTTTCTATTTGAACATTTTATAACTGGCATTTCCAAAATGCAGCCAGAGCTTTACAGTCTTTCCACGGTGTGTGTGTGCGCGCGCGCGCTCTGACGCGCGCATCTGCTTGGCGTCCCGGGCCAAAAGAGGCCCGTATCTCAGTTTGTCCTAGACGCTGATAGTGGCCCTTCTGGCGCCAGGCGGCCCCCTGTTTATCTGCCTGCCAATGAAAGGCAATAGCCGCCCGGCCAGCCTCACAGCCTGCCTCTCCAGGCGGAGCCGAGAGACACACATCTTTTCCCCTGAAAAATGACAAATCTTATCATAAAGTTGAGATCTCTCCCTTGTTTTTTTTTTGTTTTGCTCATGTACTGCCTTTTTTTCTCCGTACAGAGTCTCCTCCTCCACCATATTCCCGCTATCCCATGGACTATCTTAAACCACCAGGTGAGTTTGATGGTCATACATAAACACATGCATTCATATTACTAGATGAAGCATATTTGTTTTGCATGGGTTATACTGCATTCATAAATGTTTGTGTTGTCTATGCCTCTGCAGTGTGTGTGTGTGTGTGTGTGTGTGTGTGTGTGTGTGGGGAAATGGCTCCATGTTATGTTGTGATTTATGATAGCAGTGGAGTGGCACGCCTGGCCGACTGGCTGGCCATTTCCAGTGTGGCTGTCAGCCAGGGCAAGGCGGTACAAAGTTGAGACACCAGCTATAGACTGACTAACCGACTGGCACATCACCAGGGGCAGCCAGTGTGTGTGTGGGTCTGAAGGGGGGGGGGTTTGTTTGTGTGTCCGTCCCTCTATCTATTGTGAATGGCAGCACAGGGAGAAGCAGACAGAGAGACAGACAGCAGCGTCTCTGGAGCCAACCAGGCTTTATCAGCTGAATTAATCAACAGAATGAGGGTGAGGGCTTGCGTGTGCATATATCCGGGGGTGTCACTGTCCCGCTTCCCATTTTGATGTCTTGCAAAGTAGAAGAGAGGCTTTGTGTTTTAATTTCTTCCACACCTATCATATCATGTATCGTGATTGCTTAACATGTTGTGCTGCTGCTTGATTTTAATTTTTTTTCTCCCATCACACATTGATGCTGTCATTTTCTTCCTCTGTGCTGGAAAGTGGTATCTGGTTATGTTAACAATGTTCAGTCAGTTTTGAAGTGTGTTAAATTTCACACTATTGTTAGAATAGCGTGAGACATGCAAAAGTTTCTCTTTGTGTCACACAGGGGTACGAATGAGTGTTGGACTGTTAAGCCCTCAGGTTTTTAAAAACATTTTCTCAGCCTCTCCTCTGCTTGTTTGCTCATTTACTCATCTTGCTGTCTGTAAGTGTCAGACGCAGCCAGCCAGATAGTCTGGAGGAGAATAGGAGAAAGTGGGCTTTCAGTGAGTGGAAACAATAGGAAGTCATTGCAGCTGCAGCTGCGGTTCTTCAAAGCCCCCCTTTCCCTCTGTCTTTGTCATCTTTTCTTTAGCAGTTTTGTTGTCCTTAAAATGCATTTCTTAAGAACTTAAATGCAAGCAGGATTGATATGAAATGTCGGAAAGTAAAAACGGACAGCTCAGGGCTGTTCACGCTTAACACTCAGCTGATGTGACATCTGTCTCATTGTCCTGTAGAGTTAGTGCAGCGCCTCAGTATGAGTTCAGTTGGAGACTTTCCAGTGGTGAAAGGAAACAAGAAGGTAAATAGGAAAAGCAGGCTGGATGCGCACAAAGGAAATGATTATACAATTCATCGGAGCAAAGTGAAAAAAACTGTGGGAATCAAACGTGGCAAGCAGAGTTTCAGGTGGGAAAAAGTACAGCAGCCTCTACCAGCTTACCTGTTCTGCTGCTTCCTCATTCAGTTGCATTCAGTCAGTGCAGCTGCAGTTGTGGTTAATCAAAAGAGACTGTCTGTATGTGTTTCTCCTTATTGGCAAAGTATGGTGAAAGAAGTATTAATAGTACATTGGAGCATCCTGGAGGGGGCACACAAACACATACGCTTGTACACACAGGACAGATAAGCTTATCATGCAAAAAGAGGGGGTTTTCCCTCCCACCTAAGGGAGCTGTCATTTGTCAGCTCCTTCATATTACCCGAGGTTATTACAATTTTTCTATAGTGTTCTCTCTGTGTTTGCTTTATTTAAGGCTGCAGTAAATCCTCGTGACATTGAGAAAATCTTCATAGAGGGCCATCAGACACCGCTAAATATCTGCATGAAGCGGAAGAGCGATGGATTTTATGATGATGGTTTTATGATTCTAGCAAGCAGGAAGTGGGGTTATATGTGTCATGGTGCCTGTCCACTCCAGCAGTAGCGGTCAGTATGAAAAGCGGGCCAGACATAAAACGCTACCTTGTTTCAGCTCTGGGGAATATAAATCATACACTGTTTGGCTCGTTCTCTCTGATGCCCCCTCAGCCCTGTGGTCAGCTGTGAACTGTTGCCCGGGAGACCAGGGAAAGGCTGCTGGCAGCCAGTGAAAGCGAGGCAGGCTTGGGTTATGCCCGTGCATCTCGTTACTGCGACCACAGCAGCATGGACCGCGTCTGGACGGGGCAGGGTGGAAGGCAGTAGTGAAACCACTACGGCCACTGTTCCAGCTCTCTGTTAGCATCATTCAACAGAAACAACATCATCTTCCGCTTGAACGTATGTGGATTAAATCAATATATCAACTGTAGCTGCAAAAAACGTTTAATTATCAGATAAATGGTCGCTTTAGCTAGTTTAGTGATTTCTTGCATTACAAGCATGTGGCTTGCAAATGGAGAGTGGAGATGACCACCACTACGTTCTCTGGTTCAATGGATAGGAGGTGTAGCGCAGTGTTGACGTGCAGCAAAAGCAATGTGTATCATTAGTGAATACCAAGCTACCAGCTCTGCATTGGTGCTCTCGCTGCGGTTTTGTTGAAGCTCCGTTCAGGTGTCGTGTTGGAACTAGTCTGCGTTTCAAGTCTAAAATGAGAGTTTAACATTTAAATGCAAAACGAAAGAGAGGGCAAGAATGACTAGATTTTCTCTCCTGCTTGCTTGCTAGTTTGCCATAAAGAAGATTTATTGTAAACAGCTTTCCAGGCCTGTCTAAACTCAGTCTGCCTCATTTTTGCTGAGACTGAGTGAACCCCGCTAAAATTTTAAAGGCAACCATGCAGATATGTATTCCAGGGCTTGTTTTTCTGATACAGCTATTGAGAGCTTTGCTTGCTTTTGGCGTGAAGACTCAGACATCTCTTTTCCCTTGACTGCATTACCTCCAGATCTTTAGACAAGATCACAAGCTCCGTTATCAATCAATTAAGACCCCGAAAAGTCTTCTAATATTTGATCTGTATTTGGTTATACAGCAGGGTTTATTATGGGCGGCCCAAACTCTTCCCTCAGTCATTAGCAGAAAGACTACAGCTCTTTTCAGATCAGCAGCTCGTCTATGCAGGGGAAGCAGGGCTAACGTTTCTCCTGAAGCAGTGGATTATGGGGGATTATCAGGGGTGTGAGAAGCTCTCTGCTGTAAGTCTTCTGTGTGTGTGTGAGAGGGTGTGAGCTTCGTCGTCAGCGTCTTCATTAGGCATTGATTTCACCAAAGTGATTGACGGCCTCACAGCTGCTGCTGTGCTGTCTCCTCACACACACACACACGCAAATGCACACACACACATACAGTACTAATTCAAACTCTCTCTCTCTCTACGTTAGATTCTCCAGACTCTGGACCTTCATCCAGTGAAACTGGGGGAACGACTTACTCAGCCCCTGTGGGGCTTTCAGGTAAATATTCCTACTTTTACCATCTTTCTTGTCATTTTCTACTCTCTCTATTTGATTCTTTTTCCTCTTCTATGCATTTTCCCCCCAATATATTACACATCCCCTGCATACTTGTGATGATGAGGCAGTGATTGTAGGGGCCCCTGCTTCCCCTCTGTAATATATAAAGCTAGTGAAGAAGGGCGGTGTATTTCTCCCACATCCACAAAAATTCCTCCCTCCTGGCTCTTTGAACAACGCTCCTCTCTTCTCTTTTCCTTTCCCATTCCCTCTCATCCCTTTCCGTGTTGTGTTGTAATGGAAGACAAACATGCTGAACAGTTGTTTGGAGAAGAATATGTTCTGTGTGTGTGTGTGGTATTGAGTGGGGGAAAGGCAGCAAAGAGAGGCTTCGACAGACATGAGTGTTTGTTTGGGTGTGTTTGTGCGTACAGGGAACGCATTTGTAGATTCTCCTCTGGGCTCTGTGGGGATAAGAGTTAGACACAGGCTTCTTTCTTTCTTCCAGCTCTCATGCAGGATGTGTTTCGAGCTTCTTCAGCTTTTCTTCAGTAATCCCCTCTGGCAGTGTTGCCTTCTTTGCCCAGTGCCCTGTCCACAGACTGCAGAATAAGATGGGGTTCATGAGAGAGCGAGAGTTTGCTTTCCTCTGCCTGAGATTGCTATGTGCATTTCTGTGCTTTCCTTGGCCTCAGATGGTTCTCATTACCCAGGCTTTAAAGCCTGTTTTATGTCAGTTGGTGTTCGCTGCCCATTCCACCCCCCTCCTTTGTTTGGTGGTAGGGGGGTGGAGGGTTTAGCCTGCTTGTCTGCATGTGTGTTACAAGAACAGAGAAACTAAAAATCAGCCTTTCGTCTCCTCCGCCTCCTCTTCCAGGCCGTCAGATGGACACTAAAGTAGCCCCTGCATGCATTAACTAAAGACACATTTTAGACCCAGTTCAAACTGTGAAACCTAAGAAGTGAAGTCTTAACAGGCCTCCACATACTCCCTCCCTTTCTTTTCCCCTTCCTCAGTGAAACATACATCCCACCGCTCCTTCTCCTCCTTCTCTTCCACCTCCTCCCCTGTTTTCTTTCCTGACGAGGGTGACATGGCAGTGCTTCAGTGAATGGGTCTCCTCAGTAAAAAGCATTAGAGGTAGAAAGGGCCAGGCGGGATGGCTCCAGTGCTCTGCCCTCATGATTTCCCTGGCAAGCCAAGAAAAAATGGCTAATCCATTCGTCCTCTCGCCTCCTCCCTCCTTCATTCTCTGCTTCCCTCTTTGCTCCCTCCCTCTGGGGCTCTGACAAAAGAAACATGGCTCTCCCAGAGGCCTGCTGCTGACCTTCTAATTCACTCACTCTGCCCTTTTTAATGTTCTTTTCTAGACACATTTCTCAGGGAAGAAGAGTGGAAAAGAGTCAGCAGAGTTGTGCCACTTTCTTCTTTGCATTGTAGTAGAATAATTAAGTGCTTGTCATCTTTAATAAAAGGCAAGAGTGGGTTGGTAAAGCAGCTGTAGATCTAATATGCAACTGCAAGCAAGAGCAGAAATTTGGCCAAAAGAAATCCAGATTCATCTAAAAAGCACCGTTCAGAGTTGAGGTTCATCTCTGTATGAAAAGTCATCCAGGCAGGAAAGAGTTAAGTGAGCTGTGACAGCGACAAGCGCAAATGCAAACTAGGCTGCCTGCCAGGCTACCAGCTCCAAAGCTCCTCTCGCTGGCTCACGTCATCAGCTTGGAACAGAGCAGAGAGGAGGGAAGAGGAAAGGAGGAGGGGTCGATGGCTGGAGGCCTGGAGCTGGGTGTTGGGGTGCTGATCTCTGTTTGAGCTGGGAGTAAGGACTTAGATCAGGGGTTTGGGTTCAATCAGGAACTGAAGAGAGAGATCAAAAGAGAGATTTTGAAATGGAGAGCAGGTCAGGGTTAAGAGAGTGCTGGACTGTTGGTTATGAATCTGTGGGGTGTTAAGTAACTTGTTAAAAGCCATATATTGCATTCAGTTGAGTTTATAAGCAGCTCAGGTAGCGTTCACATTGCCAGTTAGTCCATTTTTTTTAGTTTAAAAAGGTTTGAAATACATTTTTGAGGAGTTTCTAAATCCTCAGAAAGCTTTTTGATTGGTTCTGAGCTTTTGAATTCATGTGGAACTCCTGTGAGTTGGAAAATATGGAGGTCTGGGCTGTGGAACAAAGTATGTAGTCTGGTATTGTTTGATCTTTTTATGTCAGTGTTTAAAACAGTACTTTGAAAACTTAGGAAGAATTAAGCACAAACTCGGAGATCTGAGAAAGACAGTTAAAACTACTAACCCTGCCCAGACATTCATTGCCAGCTTTCTGCATTTTCTATTGCTACCAATGAGGATCGATACCCAGCCACAATGTGTACATAAATGCATGCAGTCTTCTTGAAAGTCAAGTTATAGACTGGAACTGTAAATGCCAGTCTCTTGGATGTATAGCGTGTGTGTGTGTGTGTGTGTGTGTGTGTGGCATGCCTGTTGGTGCCATCGGGGACTGACCCGGAGTGCCTATGTGTAAGAGGATCCAGTCGGACTGTGGTGACATGTACGCTGGCACACATACACACTCGCACACATACACTTTTTGACACATACACACAAGCGGGCAGATAGAATGACTTGGTGTGAGCCCTGGCTCACAGCCGACTGTCACACAGGCGCTTCCTCCCACTGCAGGTTAAATTTAGGTCCAGCTGTATTCTTATACCACCAGCCAGTCACCTCACTCGACAGACAGTCGGCCAGGCCTGTAGTCAGTCAATTAGTCATCCAGTGAATCGGCTGGAGGTTTAACCTTCATCGGAGATTAAATTTAGTCCTGGCACCTAAGCTCATTAAATCAAACTAGTTCTGCGATCATGTTGAAGGTCCCAAAGAAATGACCCATTTTTGGCACAAACTGAGAGAGAGATAAGGCCTTTTTTAATTTGTTTGGTATGAAATACTAATGCCCAAGACACTAGCTTTAATTTTTTTTTTCTTTCTGTAAAACAACTTCCAGCACTTAGGAGCTCAACTCAGAAACAGAGCACCCTCAGTCTCCCTCGGCATTCCTGCCTTGTTTGGGTTAGCAGGGAGAGGAAAGGGCTGCACAGGATATGACCTCATGTCTTTGAGGAAAAGGAGAGTGGACAGGGAGGCAGCCGAGGCCTCATCTTGACAGAAAACAAACACTGAAGTGCACCTACCAGAAAGAAAGGAGATAAATAAATTGAATTGTTTTCCTTCTACAAAAAGAGAAATGCGTTTGGTGTCTATTACAGTAGTGTGACTTGCTGCAGAAGCTCTTAAAGTAAGAAAATTAAGACTTTCTTCACAACAACATGAGTTTCAGTGTCAGTTGTATCTTCATTTCTTCATTGCTTGACCAGTGAGAGGAAGGAATGAAGAGAGAGAGAGAGAGAGAGAGAGAGAGAGAGAGAGAGAAGATGGCGGCTTTGGGTGGAGAGAGAGGTGGCCGGCTGCTCTGCTCTGTTCTCTGTAATTTGGAGGCTGTGTGTTAGCCAGCAAGTTGAGCCGAGCAGAGCTGGGCCACTCCGTGCCGGGCCAGGATCTCTCATTACTCCCCACTTCCTCTCCTTGCGCGGCAGCCAAACCGCCTCTTGGCAAGGGACTTAATTTTGGTTTTGGCTGTCCTCTGTTCCCCACCCTGTGTCATTATGCTGCACAAATCGAAAAAACAGCACACACAGACAGCATGGAGATGGAGAGAGAGGGGGAGAAGAGAGGAAAGTGTGTCTAGTTTGCAAAGCTTCACATGCTTTACGTCCTCTTGGAGCATCGTTGAAAACATTTACCTACCTTAGCAGAGCCCGCTGATTGAAAAGAGGCCTATGCAGATTTGGCCCTGAGCCAAAGCTGGAGGAAAGCCCAGAACAAGATGAACATTGTTTTGGTTTGCAGTCACTCTGTGGAAGTGGGTTTTGACATTACCTCAATGTATGAAGATATGAACGAGAGAAGGAGAGAAAGAGGAGAGGGGGAGAGTGTGTGAAGTGGAAAGAGGAAGGAAGGGATAGGACCCGTCTTTAACAGGATAAAAACAGGAATGGAAATAAGTGGAGACACATGCCTGTAAACCTGTGTGTGTGTGTGTGTGTGTGTGTGTGTGTGTGTGTGTGTGTGTGTGTGTGTGTGTGTCAGATTTCTAGTGTGACACACAGTACTGCTGTCTCCACCCTCCAGCCTGCTCATTCATGTAGTCAGTTTGTCTTTTGTGCGCCCAGAGTGGAGGGGTGTGTATTTGTCTCTCTCTCTCTTTTCATCTTGGTGACAAACTCAACTCTGTCAGTAAACACATCTCTATCTACAGCGCTGGCATAACCACACGTGCACGCACACATGCACGCACTCGCTAACCACGGAGGTACATGAGAATTAATAACAGAGTAACAAAACAACAGAAAGCTTCGGCCATATACAACTGGCTCTGCTGGTTGTCTGCCTCCATGTTTGTGGTGATTGTTATTTAGTTCCCACGGTGTTTTTGCACCACAACAATGCGGGTGATTGTTAGACTTGTCTGTCCATCTATCTGTAGCATCCCGTGTGTGTGTGTGTGTGTGTGTGTGTGTGTGTGTGTGTGTGTGTGTGTGTGTAAGGCTCTGAGATACGGATATGCGGGTAATCTTTTGACTTGTGTGTTTTCAGAAGTGAGATGATGACATCATTACAGTCTGCCTGGCACCTTGTAGCCAGCTAGCTAGTGTTTATTTGTCCTGTCACCCTGGGAAATCTGGACTGCAGGGAGTGGCCATGTGTGCGTGTGTTAGGGTCAACATGATGAAGTGTTGGAATAATAACTCAGCAGGAGTAGGAAGGAGGTGTAACATGGAAACAGAATGTCCTTGAATGAAAAAGTATTGTGCAGTAAATTAGTGATAATGAAGATCCACATGGAAGACGCTGCCCAATTAATTATGAAACAACCCTGTATTTTTCGCAAGCTGCGGAAAACACCATGCCTAAGTGACTTCAAGACATGTGGATCATATAATTATGGCAGAAACATCCACTCAGAGAAAATTATACCGTAGCTGGAGGCATTAGGAAAAACATGTGCCATTTCTTCTCCTTATCTTCGCCCCGTTGTGGCCGGATGGTTCATGTTAGAGATGGCGTGTCTGCAACTCATTCTCTCTATCTGTGTTTCTGCAAGGAGTCAGATCTGTTGATAGCGAAACTGTGCCACTCCCCTTTGTGGTTTTCCTGCCATCAGTGCTTATTTATATTTCCTGAATTGGGGAGGAAGGACTTTACATCGTACCCAACCTGCTACGGTAAAGCAGCATTTCCTGTCTGCTACTAAGCCCACTATAGCTTCTATTTGTCTGTATTTTTATCTGCCTGTTGGTGCTAATGTACTATGTCATTTGTTCATCTTAGCTTCCAATTTGCAAATGGTGCCCTTCAATAGATTAAAATGGAACACTTCTTAAGTTGTTTTACCGCTTGATACACAGTGAAAACTGCCTTAGACTGCTTTTTTGTGACTAACTAGAGGGGAAATGGTATCATTTTGCACATAGCAGCTATTTACGGGTCTTTATGAGTATACTGACATGTGTGAAGCCTTTGAAGAAGTACAAACCTGATAAATGACTCATCGGCATCATTTGGCCTTAAGTTGTCATATTTGGGGAAAATAGATTGGGGTGTGGTGTAATAAAGAAGTGAGCTGAACAGACTTCTGTCACACTCCTCATGTCTTCTTGAGGCTTTTGGCTCTAGGCTGCATTGGGCTGAATCTGAACAAGAAATGTCAACAGTCAAGGTTGACAAGAAAAAAGACTGATTCTGCAGCATCAGTCTTGATGTTTTTCCAGCAGTGTTTGAGGATTGCAGTGCTAGATCAGTTTAGTAGTTTTTGGAGAAACCGTGCAGTTAAGCTGATAAATAGCATGGTTTAAGTTAATTACTTTTTTGTCTGTGGTTGCATATAACCAATCACATTTGAGAGCAGACTGAATCCTCACTTTTCAGCACTACAAAACCCCCAAATCAGACTGTATACTGTCTACGGGCTGTGATGCTGTGCTCATGTGAGACAAGGACAGTCCTCTTTCTTCACTCCAGCACATTAACAGAACAGCTGACCTTTCTTTCTGTGTGGTCAATTGCATTTCTCAAGGCAAAAAAAAAGTGAACTGAGCCGACAATGCGAGTAGTCAAAGGACAGCAAGCTTGCTGTTGATTAGACTAACCTTGTAAAAAATAAATAATGAGACCAAATATTTTTGTGCACAAAGAGAGAGAAATGTCAGGCTTTCACTACAGGCAGGGCTGAACATATACGGTATGGCAGAGAGAGCAAAAGGAATGCCTCAAGTTTGACTCTTGACCTCTGGAATAGACTTTCCCCTGCTTGAGAGAGGGTGTTGACTTAGAAAATAAGGCAGTGTGAAGGGCCCTTGCCCCCCAGTGGTGTTGTATCCTTTATGTCTTCCTCATTCTTCTTTTCAGTTGCTCTGTGTGTGTGTGTGTGTGTGTGTGTGTGTGTGTGTGTGTGTGTGTGTGTGTGCGCGCGCACGCGCGCGTTTGTGTGATGACGACAGGGCCATTACACGTCTGAGCTGAAAGAGGCACAAACCGAGCTCTCAGGGATCGATGCGAGACTGTTCTCAGGAGCCTCCTCACTATTTACAGATGTTGAAAGTGTAGAGTTCAGAACAGAAGGCTGAAAATTGTGTGTCCATGATGACGGTGTTAACGTGTTATTCTGTGACTGTGCTGACTTCTAAGAATAGAAGCAAACCTGGTGTGTGTGGAGTCAGACAGAGGTAATGATTAACCTTTGCAGACTGTGCAAGAGAAGCACCTAGTCTGCCACCCCTCCTCCCTTCAGTTGAGTCCAATTGTCTCAGTGAGTGTGGCGTCCGCTCTTTAAGCCTGGGGACCATTAAAAACCACAGGGGAGCTGACACTCTGTCCATTTGCCAATCTGCTATTATGTGCTAAAAATTTTGCAGTGCACAGGATATTTATTTAACAGCAGATATTTACAATTTTCTGGTATGTTACAGCAGACCACCCCCGGCCCCCTCACACACCTTGCACGAGCTTGAGGTGATTATGCATTAAATACCCCAAAACCACAGAAGAAATATGGTGATATCCACATTAGCTCATTCCACTTGCAACATTTTCTCAGTGTCCTTTTTATGAGTAAACTAGCAGGGATAGATAGGGGTTAGATGTGGACCCTGAGGGACAAACCAGAAAGGGACAGACCAGCCAGACGGGGGCAGAACATAAAGGGCCGGGGTGACAGATGGCCTCAGGCTGCTAGCTAGCCAGCTTATCTCCAACGAGAAGCCTGAGAGACGAGGGCTGAAAGGACAGGGTGCAGACGAGCAGGTGGGGAGGCAGACGGACGCACAGGCTAATGCCCCAATAAGCAGACGGACACACCGACAGAGAATACAGACAGCTTTATAAGTACTCAGACTGTATCTGACGGAAACACGCCAAGACAGAGGCTCTTACGACACAGCTTCACACGCACCTACGCCAGACACACCTGAAATGGTGTCAGACAGAAACACGAGGAGCCTGACCAGCACGCCCCTTACGCAAGATGTGTTAAAAATTAAAATCGTTTAAATGAGCCTTGCATTAGGAACGAAGCGTGTTGATATGGGAACATGCACATTGCTGTGTGTGTTTTCACATATGTGTGTGTGTGTGTGTGTGTGTTTGTGTGTGTGAGCTCATCTGCTGTCAGGACAAGCTGTGAACATACTCTTTACAAGGCGGTGCCCCACAGATGGAAGCCCAGCTCATTTTCTCTCTGTTGATATACTGAACAGAAAAAAAAGTTTGTGTTTGTTTACCTGGAAGGGTCATTTGAGATGAAAAGAATACCAGAGAAGTCTGCGTTGAGGCCTGGGGTCGTGGATTATGAACAACACAGGCATTTATCAGAGACCATTATATTGCCTTAAGGGATGACTAGCATGCACTGTTTGGTGGGACATGGTTCAGACTAAAATTTAAGAGACCTCAACTAATTATAAATGTTAACTGCGTCTCCAACAAGACAGTACTTGTAGTATTTCTGCTTTACTAGCTGGCCTGTCCATTATATTTAACTTTTCTGTTTGTCTGTCTTCCTCACTTTCCTTTCATCTCTTTTCTTTCCTCTGCGGTTCTCACTTACCTGTAGTCTTGAGTTTCTGAGAGGGGAGGATGACAAGGGAGGGGAAGTGGGGGGAATGCAGTTAGTGTAGTCCTGAATAGCAGGGTGTTTTCAGGCTGCAATGACAGGCTCAGACAGGCAGCCGCTCTAATGACCTCTGACGCCAGGCCCTGTCTCTCTCAGCAATAACAAACACACACGGCCCCACAGGTGAGCTCCACCAGCAGGCCCAGTGTCAGCTGTTAAGAAAGTCCAGTCCGTCCTTCTCTTTATCAGCCTCGGCTCTGCCTGTATATCTACATGTGAAATAGGACAGACATTAGCCTGAGATACAAGTGACACTTTCTGTCTCTTATCTCAAAGATAAACCTTTCTTTTCCTCCATTAGGTCTTAGGTAGATAGCTCGGTACTTAGTTTCCCTCAGCACTTCATGAGGACGGATTTATGATAAACTCCCTGAGGCTCGGCTCAGACCAACTTCAAAGAACTCAGCCTCTCTTGTTTTATGGAAGGCATGCTTCAGTTTTGGTGCCCCCTTCCCTCTCCTGCTCTGTTTCTGTCTCTCTTCCCCTGTGTTGTCTTTGTCTTCCCCTCTTTTTTTCTTTTTTTCCCTAATGAAGGCTAATGACAGGCTGGGGTAAGTCCGTTTGGGCCAGCACAGATCCTGCCACATTAACGTTGCAGTTTTTCTCAGACGGGACCTTCCAAATTACCGGTTATAGTCACAGCTACCGCCAGATGAAAGGGAGGGGGGTGG
>VUQH01004188.1:15195-34793 GCA_015106775.1 Etroplus canarensis | reverse complement strand
AAAATATATAATTAAAAAAAAAAAAAAATATATTTTTTTTTATATATATATATATATATATATATATATATATATATATATATATATATATTATTAATTGTAAATATGAAGACGTTTTATATGCATCATTATTTATGTATTGTGCAATGTGTTGATGAGAAAAAATAAGATGCACTTTGCTTAATATAAATGCGAAACAAAGAAATGCCAAAATAAAAAAAAATACAAATAATATTTCTTGTCCTGTCTTACTTTGGATTTGTGTTGGTCTCATTCATTCATGTTCTTTTTTGTGCGTAATTTAAATGAGATTATTTGAATGGATCCACATGTCAATTCTCTAAAACCCTTCTAATTTGATTTTGTCTTCATTATACCCAAAGTCAACATTGGCTTAACTTTTTATTACTGAGGAACTTTGATGTCATGCCATGGATCTTAAAAGCATTTCCCTCTGAGACAAAATGAGTCAGACAGTGACAGCGCTATAACTCACTGTCCCTGCTCCAACGGGCTCATTATGCCTTTTAAAATTGTCTGTTTTTCCTGAGTTATTTGGGGATGAATGTCCCGCTTCCTCTCTGTCATTAAGAAGCTGATGACATCACAGCCAGGAAGCCGTAATGACAAACTCCAGGAACCAATAAAGTCAACAGAGGGTCTGGTTTCCTGGAGGAACAACTTCATTTAAAAGGCTGATAAAACAAAAAAGAATGTCATACTCAAACAATCACAAGAGAGTTTGGCGGAACACCTTAGGAAATTAAAACATACCGGAAAATTTACTGGAAGCTTACAACTTCACTTAGACATCTTGGATATCAAAAGACTGTATTAACTATGCAGTTAGGTGATGATGGCATATTTAAAGCCTATTTCTCAAAACAAAACAGATTTCCTTCTAACAAACGTGTGTGTGTGTGTGTGTGTGTGTGTATGCGTGCATGTGTGTCTGTCTGGGCCCCGTCCTGTTGCTAGTCAGATGGGTGTCTGTGAAGAGGATTACTACTGTAAGCCTGCTTTACCCACACACACTGTCTCAAAGACCTACATTCACAAGACCCACTTTCAGTGCCATCCAAACCCCCCCCATCCTGCACTGTGTTCAAGAACACATGGAATTTTATAGCAAATACAAGAAAAACATAATGAAAGAAACTGCTGGGGAAGCATAGCAGAAATTTGGCATGTTTGTATGTTTTTTCCGGTCCCTCATATTTTTTGGGAATGACCCAAAATATCAGGTCTACATATAATACATGTTTATATATAAACAATTTAGATGGCATTTATGTGCTTGTATTACTAAAACAAGGCTGAAAAGAGCAATGTGGTATTAGATGGTATATATTACAAATCAGACCAAGGACGTTAAACATAAATTCACACTGAAGAATGGGAGCCAGCGCTTGTAACATATTTTGCTTCTGTCTGTGTCTTTACTTCAACACCCAGAAATAAAACTTTACTGAAAAATACAATCACTTAAATCAAAATCTGTTTCTCCATAATGGGGGCCTTAAATCCCATGGCTATCTGCGTGTCCTTCGAAACAATAATCCCCAACCCTGCTAATACAGCTAAAGCAGCTCGGAGCTGTGTGTCTATCTGCTTGTGTGTCCTTATGTCCATGACCCATGACTTCTCCAGACAGGGTGACCCTGATTCAATAATTCCATTAAAACCACTACAGATTTCTCCAGAATTTCTCGTCAGGATGTGGATGTAGACAAACAGATGTAAGTTGCTTGTGTGAACAGCTTCTAGGAAAAATGTGAGTCATTTACAAGTTGGTTCCAGTATTATTTGACTCAGTAAAAAATAAAAAAAATTCTGAAGCTGTCTTGACTATCTTTTAAGAAAATATTACTTTCCAGAATAAGTAACATACTAAAAACCTTTTTACTGTTTTGGAGCTTGATGTGAAACAGCGCCTCAAATGGTATATATTGGTAAATAATAGCTGGTGTTGTGAAACTGAGCTGCATCCATTGATAAAAATTTGGGTTTAATAGTAAACATATCTTTTTACTGTCTAGTCATAATAGGCAGTTATGCTAGTAGGAAACTATGTTGAAAGAAATAGTTAAAGAGTGAAATGAAATAAAAAGCATGTGTTTGGGCCTCATATCAAAATCTATTATACGTTATTCAATTCAGTTCATTTTTATTTGTATAACACCAATTCACCACAAAAGTCGCTTCAAGGCGCAAAAGACAAAAAAACCCAACAATCAGTCAATCCCCTGTGAGCAAGCACTTGGGGATGGTGGGAAGGAAAAACTACCTTTTAACAGGAAGAGACCTCCAGCAGAACCTGGCTCAGGTAAGGGCAGCCATCTGCCTCGACCGGTTAGGGTGAGGTAAAGAAAATGGAGAAAAGACAGCAAACAGAGACACAGACTATGGATTATACCATTATACACACTGGAAACTCTACTGGAAGATGTTTTTATCCAAGGTTTTCTGGTAGCATGTTGAGAAAAGAAAAGAGGACTTTTTCTCTTTCATGTGCTTCTTCATCCAGGTCCTGTTGATGACACAGTTCTGGAGCTCTGTTAGCTGACCAATGTCCCTCTCAGCATTTATAATTATGGCTTTGCATCTTTTTCTTAATCTGCACTCACAGTTCAGCTTCTCCTTAATACAAATATTTAATCAGCCAATCACATGGTGGCAACTCAGCGCATTTAAGCATGTAGACATCGTTGATGTGACTTGCTGAATTTCAAACTGAGCATGGGAATGAGGAAGGTTGATTTAAGTGACCTTGAAATTTGGCATGGTTGTTGGTGTTAGATGGGATGGTCTTAGTATTTCAGAAACTGCTGATCTACTGGAATTTTCCTGCACACTCATCTGTGGGGATTACAGAGAAATTATCCAATGAGCAGCAGTTCCCTGGGAGAAAATGCCTTATTTATGTCAGAGGGCAGAGGAGAATGGTCAGACTGCTTTGATCTGATAGGAAGGCAACAGTAACTCAAGTAACTACTCATTAGAACCAAGGTATGCAGAAGAGCATCTCTGAACACACAACAAATTCAGCTTTGAAAAAGATGGGCCAGAGCAGAACACCACATCAGGTGCCACTCCTATCAGCTAGAACAAGAAATTGAGGCTACCGTTCACACAGGTTCAAAAATAGGATAGTAAAAGACTGGAAGAATATTGCCCGGTCTGATGAGTCTTGTTTTCTGCAGCTACATTAGGATGGTAGGATCAGAATTTGGTGTGAACACCTGTTATGTGTCATTGGTTCAGGCCAGTAACTTAACGGGGTGGGGAATATTTTCTTGGCACACTTTGGGTGCTTCAGTACTAGTTGAGGATTGTTTAAATGCCACAACCTATCTGCGTGTTGTCATTGTATGTATGGTCATAAAGGGATGGGCATATCCCTTTATGACCACAGTGTGCCATCTTATGATGGCTACTTCCAGCAGGATAACTTGCCATGTCACAAAGTTCAAGTCATCACAAACTGGTTTCTTAAACATGACAATCAGAATCAAGAAAAAATTTGAGTTCACTGTATTCATATGGCCTCCAGAGTCAGCAGATTTTGAACCAACAGAGCACTTTTTGGAGGAACAGGAGATTTCCATCACGATGTGCAGTTGACGAATCTGCAGTACCTGTGTGATGCTATCGTGTCAATATGGACCAAAATTTCTGGGGAATGTATTCCAGCGCCTTGTTAAATTCATGCCATGAATAATTAAGGCCACTCTGAAAGCCAAAGGAGGTCCAGCTAGGTGTACCTAATAAAGTGGCCGGTGAGTGTATGTGGTCTGTGCATGTTTCATATTGATTCTATAGAAAGGTCTCTCCAGGATAGCTGTTGGAGTGATATAGTCATGGTTTCAGTAATGGTAGTAGAGGGGATGCAGTGTTAACCTCTGGAAGGATAAACTGTATTAACAAGAGTGGGGACGTGCACCTGTGGGTTCATTTTATTTAGAATGGCCTCAGTTTTCACCATTAGTTAGGTGAATGTGGTTGACATGACTAGTGCTCAGTTATATCATAAGACTGATTTCCTGTCCCAGTCAGTTCAGTATTTCTATGTATCAATTATAATGTTCTTATTCTTTTGAATTGGCACTGGCTTTGATAGTAGCTTCCTTTTATTGCTGATGAACCTCTGGGCTACCAGCTGATTCAGTCAATGTGGACTTTTTTCTCCTGTTTTTCCATAGTTCCTGCATGTATTACATGTAACACTTATGTCCTTGTGCTTGCTGTCAAAGAAGCATTCCTTCAGTTTAGTATTCTCTGTCATTCACATATGACTTCTTCTGCTTGCTTTCCATCAGCATGTTCTTGTCCCACAACATTTTAGTGAATTCTATTTATCTGAGGGACATCTAGCCTGATATTCTGCCATGCCACAAGGAAAAGTTGTCTCAAGCTGGTTTCATGAATATGCCAATAAGTTTTTTTTTCCACTTCAGTGGCCTTTTCACTCTCTAGGGCTGCAGGTCAAATAGTCAGTTCTGCTTAAGAAGGTTCCTAACTAAGTGAAGTCACCCAGAAGTATCTGTGTGGCAGCTATAATAAGAGGAAAGTCTGGTCAAATTCTCTAATGAAAGGTCCTTCAGTGCTTTCTTTATTACACATGTGTAAACACAGACCATCCTTTATGAAAGAGAAGGAGATAATGCCGCCCTGTAATTCATACCAGCACACTATCCAACCATCATTAAAAAAAGCCCCAGAAATCAACATAACTGACAAGTGGTGCACAACATCATATGTTTACTACTCAAATTATTTGAACCTTCAACTACAGGGTCTGTTAAACCCACAGATGAACAATGAACTGTAATGAAACCTGCTTCTTATGAAGTTGTTGCCTTGCCTAAATATAGTATATAGCATATATGTTCTTTAGGCAACACACAAGCCCCTCCCACCATGGAGGGTTGCGTCAGGAAGGGCATCTGGTGTAAAACCCCTGCCAAATTACCGATGTGGATTAATCTGCTGTGGTGACCCCTTGGGGAAACTTCAAGGGAGCAGCCGAAGGTAAATTTTTTATATAGCCAGAGAGAGATAGATATAAACAATTCTCTCTAAATAAAGATTATTCACTATATTAAAATGGTCAAAGTGAATTCAGGGTTTTGCTGTTTTGCCAGTCTTTAGTCACACATGTTGAACACCTTAATAAAAGCTGCATCGTCTCTCCAGCTGAAAGACAAAATATGAGTGTACAGTATGATATTTTTCCAGTTGTTTGGTTTTCTATATCCTGCATGAAACAACAAGGTAAGAACACATGGGGCAGATTATCTAAGTTGGACTTTTTGTAGTTCATCTTCAGGACGTTGTAGTTCCTTCACAGGAGACCCATGTCAACAGCATGTGCCAGTACGTTATAAAGTATCCTAGTGTAGGTGCAGTCAGATTCTCTGAGCACTGCGGTGCTCTTTTCAAGAGTGCTTATACATTCTTCTTCACACCTTTCCTTAATTTAATGGCATTTTGAGGTCAAGGTATAGTGATTAGGAAAAGACATAGGAGGTCATATTTTGGTCTATTCATCTGCAGCCTAGCTCTCAATAAAATATCTTTGAAATATGGTAGAGACCATTATTCTGCATTATGTGAAGCTGTTATGTCACCATGGAGCAGAGTCTGAAAGGAGTGTCTCCAACATGCTGTGAAAATGGCGTGTTCCTCCTGGTGGGAGCCTTAAAGGCATGTGTAGGTAGGGTTAGTGGTGGCTGCATTGTCCTCTTCTATGTGTGTGAATATACCTTGACCTATTCATGTCAGGGATTATTTTTCAAAACAGAATTAAACACTCAATCAGATGTAAACATTGTTTGGATAGCAAAGGTAATTTGCTTAAATGTGAGTCGTGTTAAACTGCATTAATGTTGGTATGCAGTATTTATGGATGAACTGTTCCTGTACGCTTCGTCCTTGAATTTTCCTGGTGTATGTCACATGTTATTTGCTCACCTCTGTCTGTGTGTGTGCTCATGTGTATATATTGTCATATTTTTGCACAAGTGCCTGCATGTGGATGAGAAACAGAGTCCTGTGCTGGTAGGCACAAAGCTGGGCCCCAGCCCCCTCTCTTCCTCTTCCCTGGGGGGGGGGAGATAAGAAAGTCTGTGCACCAAGGGAGCTGGGGTTTGAAATTGGGGGTAATGGAGGAGGTGGGGTGAAGACAGTCTAGCTGTGTTTACAAGCTGGAAGTGTCAGTGGGGGGTTTAAAGAAGACGACAGTCACTTCTTGCCTTCATATGCTTACTTAAGCCCAGTATGAGCTGCAGTCTTGTTTTTCCTGACCTTGATGCACCAAACGAAACATAAAAACCAAACATACATACAGAGTGGCTGAAACACGTGCAAACATGCATACACAATGAAGGTATGCTATATGTAAAAAGCAGCTTCTCTTATTTTGAAGTTTTTCTAGCTGGTCAGTAAATGCTGAACTACAGTCAATTAATGTACTTCAATATTACTCTAACTCAACTTAAATTAGCTGACACTAATAAGAACCCATCTCCCTGATTGTAATTAGAAATTTTTTTTGAGTACAGCACTTCTTGTACGATGTCAAGACGTTCTTGTACGATGAATTTTGAGACAACGTTGAACTATTGTTAGGAGCAGTCACAGACAAGCTGACTGTAACAGGGATTTGTGAGGCGATATACAAGTACGTACCCTCCTCTCATTCAGTTGTGCCACCACACATGCCTGCACAGAAAGTGGCAGAAATCACAGTGTAGTATAGAGGAAATTCTAATGATGTACACTTTGCTAATACCAGGTTGAACCCCTTTTGTCTTCAGAACTGCCTCTTCCTGGCATAAATTCAAAAAGGTCCTGGAACCATTCCTCAGAGATTTTAGTCCGTATTGATATGTGATAACATCATGCAGCTGCTGCATATTTTTCAGCCATACATCCATGATGCAAATCTCCCATTCCACCACATCCCAGAGGTGCTCTGTCATACTGAGATCTGGTGAGTGTGGTGGCAATCTGAGTACAGTGAAGTCATACTCAAGAAACCAGTGTGAGATGATTTGAGCTTTGAGAGATGGCGGTTTATCCTGCTGGAAGCAGCCATGAGCAGATGGATACACCGTGGTCATAAGGACATGACCAGCAGCAATACTCAGGTAGGCTGTGGCATTTGAATGATGCTCATTTGGTACCGAGGGACTCAAAGTGTGCCAAGAAAATATCCTTTACACTTTTACACCATCACCAGCAGCCTGAACTGTTGATACAGTCTGAACTGCAGCCTGAACTGTTGCTTTTGTGTTGTTTACTCCAAATTATGGCTCTACCATCCAAATGTTGCAGCAGAGACTGAGACTCATCAAACCAGGCATCATTTTTCCAGTCTTCTGTTGTCTGATTTTGCCTGAGCAAATAGTAATAGCTGACAGGAGTGATACCCTGTGTGGTATTCTGCTGCTGTAGCTCTTCTGGTTCAAAGTTGAATGTTTGTGCGTTCAGAGATGCTCTTCTGCATACCTTGGTTCTAATAAGCAGTTATTTGAGCAACTGTTGCCTTCCTGTCACCCCAAAGCAGTCTGGCTATGCTCCTCCAACCTCTGACATCAACAAGGTATTTATGCACAGAGAACTGCTGCTCATTAAATAGTTTCTCTTTTTTGGAACATTCTCTGTAAAGCTTAGACATAGTAGTGTGTAGAAATCCCAGTATATAAGCAGCTTCTGAAATACTCAGACCAGCCTGCCTGGCACCAGCCACTAAAATCACTTAAATCACCTTTTTCCTCATTCTGATGCTCAGTTTGAACTTCAGCAGTTTGCGTTCACCATGTCTACATACCTAAATGCATTGAGTTGCAGCCATGTGATTATGTGATTTGATTTTTGCATTAGGAAGCAGTTGAACAGGTGTACTAAATAAAGTGACTGGTGAATGTTATAATATCCCAATGAATATATTGAACCCATTTCCATTTAATTAATTCCTTTCTTGTTGCATTTTTAAAATTATTTTAGCACAAAACACTAAGATTCCCACTTGATTGTCATAATGTAGTCAAACCTTTTGACTGACGTGAGTAGTATTTCAAACATTTCTGGATTCATAAAAAAAATGGGAACGTTTCTTTACCACAGTGTGACTACTGTGGAGTTTCAGCAAGTTATTAGCACCAGATTTGCACTGAGACAGGGCTGCAACCAACTGTTACTTTCAATATCAATTAATACATTGTTTTTGTTAATAACATTCTATTAATATCAGCCAAAATGAGAGGCTGACAAATGTTATTCTTCTGTTAATCAACTAATATTGTAGCACAGATCACCGCTGTTAAGTTTGACTCCAAATGAAATATTGATGTTTTGTACTTGAGTTGGGGCTTTTTACAAAGGTCAAAATCAGCATTTAGTTCATAAGTGTCTTTTGTCTTTAATCAACTTTTTTTTGTAAATGTAGATCTCTTTGTTTATGCATACATTATAGTGCTAACATGCCTGTTTAAAACTCAAACACAAAGCAACAGAACTGCTAAAGACCAACCCAAACAGGAGAAACAAGTAGTACTGTGATGAACCAGTGCCATTTCAGATTTAGGCACTGCATGGCTCATACACTGACTTTGTTTTTCACAAATATCACCCCTAAGATTGTGTTCCAGGTGGGGACACAAGCCCCTCCCACTATTATATCCAATTTCATCGTTAATTTAAGCAGCTGCAACATCTTTCTGGCAACATAGAGCCCTAAACCATACTGACTTTGAAATATAGACCTGCTAAAGTCATGTAACTGCTAGAGCTCAAACAGGAAAAAAAAACCCAATCATATCATAGCTGTGATTTAAATCAGTTTAAATTGTTATTTCTAAGTGTGTGAATCATTATCTTAATATTTTCTAAAGTCATACTCCACCCAAAATCTGTCTTTTGAATATAAACATTCAGTAGGTCTGTCTTTGGCTGTATTTTGGTTAAAGATGATTGTCTGGATTTCCATATTTCTCCATAGATACCCCTATCTTACACATTATACCCTCTACATGGCCATAACATTAAATCATCACCTACATCCCTCTCTCTGATGCCCCTTCTCTCCCATTTGTATCGAATAGTATGCACTTATTATTACTGTGATAAATCAAGAGAAATGCCAGTGAACACTCCAAACATAAGCGATGAAAAATGATTCACTGGTGCAATATCGGCATGGGACAAGCTTGCAATGACTACAGTATCCTATTAGTTTGCTTTTTCAATTACGTTAACCAAGCAGAGCCATTTACTTGCTTGCCTCTTGATTATGAATTGTGCTGTCCTCTGTCCCATGGGGCCTTTCTCACAGAGTCCAACACTGTGATGTCAAACTCCCTGACAGAGACCTGACTTTAATAAAGCAATGGGAAATTTATTTTCAAAGGAAGGAAGCAGTGTTTGGAGACAAGAGGACTATCATATACGAGGCAGAAAGCACGTCCAGTGAAGACTGTGTGACCTTTTCGCATACCAACAAAATCTCTCTTTAATAAGAAGGTCCCTTTGAAAACACACAAAATCCTGTTGCAGGAACACACGACAGTGCAACTGTAGCTATATGAGCAGCCGACTGGGCGTCTAGTTGGCCGTCTATGACAGCATTCCTTGCAGCAGGAGGGCTGCAGATGAGCTGGAGGGCTAAACCACCACATTACTGCTGCTCTCCTCACAGTTTGGTGTGAGGTGACAAACAGCTACATGTGGATTACAGCATTAGGGCATTTTACAACCAGGTTAGCACTGCAGTGGCAACACAAACCTCACCCACAGTCGAAGTCATTATCTAAACTGTTGCATCTTGTGTTGCATTTTTGTGACAGAGACAACTGGAAGGGAAAATGGGATGAAAGAGCGTGTGACAAATGTGGTAATTTGAATTGACTGGTATGAGTTAAAAGCTAGTTTAAAATTGGATTGGAGGTCTATTGAGGTTGTTGGTGGCTGTGTTTATGTGTGTCTTTTTTCTGTGTGTAATGCTGACTTTGCAAGATTCCTGTGTGGATTGGAGTAAATGAGGGCTGTGGAATTTGAGTGGAGGGTAATCATCGCAGACCTACTGGAGTAACCAGATACTGAGCGCCAGACTTCAGAGGAATGGGAATCCCTCCACACCAACACACCACCTCCTGCAAGAGACACTTTGGCTGGGACAGCACAACCCCACACCCCCCCTTTAACCAAAACCAGGCTTTTAGTGTCCAGCCTCTTACTCCCCCACACTCTAATTTTTGTCTGCCTCTAAAATGCACATGTAAAAAGGCTCTTTTTGCAATTAAATTGTATTGAGCAACTTCCTTTATTAGTATTACAAAGTCGAGTGTGAATATTGAGAATGAATCTTAACAGTTATGTACCACACTGGACTGGAAAACTAGCTGGGGAGGATGAAAAGCTGTATGAATGGAAGGACTTTTACTGCAGATACTGGGGTTCCTTAATGCGATTAGATTCAAGGAACAAAAGAACTTTTGTTATGGTTAGGAAACAATTTTGGTTTCTGTAAGGTGTTAATAAATATGTATCTTGTACTTTAAGCCACTATAGACTTTTCAGGTATATCTTATTTCCATAACCTCAACACTTCTGACCACTTTAACAAAAATGATGGCAATCCCCGCTAGAGATGTAATTAACAAGCTCAGAGAGAAAAGCTGACAAAATACACACTAAATCAGTGTGGTTGAGAACATAATGATTTGAGTTGAAAGTAGGTTTAAAATTGGATTGGAGATCTATTGCAGTTGTTGGTCGCTGTGTTTATGTGTGTCTTTGTTCTGTGTCTAATGCTGACTTTGCAAGAGTCAACAGCAGTGATTAATCAACTAGCTGCAAAATGTCTGATAACAAGCCTTTAAAATATAAATTTTTATAACTGCATGGATGAATAAAGCACCTGTTAATGACACTGGCAAAAGTGGCAATGATTCTGAAAGTGCTGAACAAACTAACAAAGGACTGTCTATCTAACACAGCCCAATGCTAACCAAGCTAAGTGGGAAACATTGGATTGCTTGCATGAAAAGTTATGTCTGAAGTCACCTTGGTGGCACTGTCCCTTATTTTCGTAAAATGATTGCACAATCTCTCTCTAACAACAAACACTGTGTATCAGATTGTGTATTTTTACCTGAATTTTTTGGTAAGGTCTTTGAGTACCTGGATGGATTAATCATAACAACAAAAATTTTTTATATGGTTTTAAACTAAGTGAGCTGATCACTGAGGTCAACGGTTGCTATCTTGGCTGCATAGCAATAACAAAAAGACCTTCAACCAACATTCAGCCAGTAGGAAAACTTGTTAGACTAAAGCTTAATTCATACCTCTGTGTTGAATCTCTGCAGAGCCTACTATGTCGGTGGCTGATGCTGTTGCTGCTGGCGTTTATACTTGTTTTCCCGACAAAACTAGTTGTAGGTGGAGTTTCTCTCTTCAAGTTGATCAAATCCAAAAGTGGCTGTCGAAGAAGAAGTAGCTATAAAGGCATAGGAGAAAATGACAGTACTGAACTGGCCAATCGCAGTCTTTCCAGGCTGCATTAAATGTTGTGTAGTTACATTTGAGTTGGGTTGCACATCAGGTTAAATGCAATTTACACCATGGTTTGTGGTTTTTATGTACCTTGATTTATTGCAGAAGAAAAATCCCATCCCATATAATGCTCCTCTCAGTTACTGAAGCTTGGTCAACAATCAGGGGCAGCCCTACCTTTAACTCACATTCCCCTATTTTAAATTTCTCCTGAATCCTGAAATTGTCCGTTATTTTGCAGGAAATATGCAGTAAATATCAAATGTAACTCAATAATTTCCTTTTACTGATAAATAACGTGTTGATTATACACAAGAACAAAGCCTGAAAGAAAGAACCTAATGGACAGTTATCCAGTGTGCTTTCATGGTTACCTTCCTGCAGTTCATGACATTCAGTTTATCACCTTCTACAGAGGTAGCTTAGAGTATACCAACATTCATGCCAATTAAAAATCCACAAGACTGAACAAAAACACAGCAGCAGCATCCTATACTAATTAAACTGGAATTAGCATTGTAACTCAAGAACTAAACTCTGAGGAAAATTCTGGCAATTCTCTGACACAAGCATTGAAATATACTACACATACTTTAAGTATGTATACACATACGCACCATACTCATCAACTGAGTCAGTGATTTTGCTGTTGACAATATGTTCTGTCTTCAGCACAATTAAGTATGTGAATTGTTCTACCACATTAAAGGTCTCACACGCTAACACTTTAAGAAACCTTAATTTTGGTCTCACATGTCTCCAGAATGTATATTTCTAGTTTCAGCCTAAAATACCATGTCCCTGGTTTGGAGCTCTGTTTCCAGTGGTTTGTTTCAGTGTCTGTAGCTTTGAATCAAACTGGAGCAGCTCCTGCACATGCCCCTATCAGAAAGAGGTCTGTGAGTGACATCCAATAGAGCCAATAGGAGTGGCACAGCTTATTCAGTGTACCGTCTACAAGCCTACACCTGACCTAGACCTGAATGAGACATCCTGTAGCTTCTAACTTTCTCTCTGAGCAATACACTTACTTGTAAATACAGCTGAATTCTTAGCACTGTCTTCATTTTTAACATATGTGCGTACAGAATGTTCCTGAAAATGTCACGGTTACGAAACATGGATTTCAGCAGTGGAGAGCAGCAGCTTGGCACACGGCACTTGGCTCAGGTGTTTTAGCGATTTTTCACTGTAGTTTATGGGCCACGTTAAAATCAGTATTTCAAAGTTGTTCTGCTGTTCTGACAACGAGAACAGAAAAGTATGCCCGTGAGAACAGATTTATGGTTAATTTGCCTGTATTAAAATAAGGGAGTGGACAGAGTAGGATAGAAGTAAACAGATATGAATGGCTCACAGAAAAGCATTTGAGTTTAACTGCCCCTGTTACGCCCTTGAACTAGTAGTGTTGTGCAAAATGAAGATGTAAATCAGATGAGAAAATACAAATATTTGTCATTTTTTATTCTGTTCTATTGTTCATTTTCTGGTAACGCAAAACACACTGTTGACTAGGGATGCCACTAGTCAGTTAAACACTGGCTATATGAATAACGTGTATTTAAGAGCGATTAGAAACTTTTAATCACATTGTTTGACAATCAGATTGTGTTTTAAACGTGTGGTGCTTTGTGCCTTGTGTAATGTTGCACACACACTGTTAGATTAATTTGCAGTGTTTTTTCTTGTTTTTGCAGGCTAGCTCAACACAGCTGTGCAAAATGAGGTTACTCGTCGCTTCGGATGTATGATTATATGTCAGTTTAGTCTTGACGTAACCAACAAATGTGTTCTTTTTCAAAATTATTTTACATTAAAATACTGCAGAAGCAGCAGCTGTCATCTTTCCCACACTGTTAACCTACTTTACTATGCTTGTTTACAACTTACCATCACAGGAAGAGAGAGAACCATCCGTTTGGGCCCCAGCTCCGGTTAGTGGTGGTGGAATAATTGCTTTGGCTCCGGAGGTTGAGCAGGCTATCCTCCACCAGGAAGGTTGATGGTTTGATCCCTGGCTTCTCCAGTCTGCATGCTGAATTGTCCTTGGGCAAGACGCTGAACCTGAAATTGCTCCCAATGCATCCATCAGAGTGTGAATGTGTGCATGACAGTTAAATGCTCTTAAAGCCTGTAGGAATGTGTGTTTGAGTAGGTGAATGAGGTTTGTAGTAAAAACATGCTTGGAGTACTCAATTAGTAGAAAAGCGTTATATGAACATCAGTCCATTTACAATCCGAATTCCAGAAAAGTTGGGATGTTCTTTAAATTTGAACAAAATGAAAACTGAAAGACTTTCAAATCACACGAGCCAATATTTTATTCACAACAGAACATAAATAAAATAACAAATGTTTAAAATGAGAAATATTACAATTTCAAGCACAAAATGAGCTCATTTCAAATTTGTTGCTTGCTACAGGTCTCAAAATAGTTGGGACAGGGGCATGTTTACCATGGTGTAGCATCTCCTCTTCTTTTCAAAACAGTTTGAAGACGTCTGGGCATCGAGGTTATGAGTTTCTGGAGTTTTGTTGTTGGAATTTGGTCCCGTTCTTGCCTGATATAGGTTTCCAGCTGCTGAGAGTTGGTGGTCGTCTTTGATGTATTTCTCGTTTAATGATGCGCCAAATGTTCTCTATAGGTGAAAGATCTGGACTGCAGGCAGGCCAATTCAGCACCTGGACTCTTCTCCAACGAAGCCATGCTGTTGTAATAGCTGCAGTGTGTGGTTTGCACTGTCCTGCTGAAATACACAAGGCCTTCCCTGAAATAGACGTCATCTGGAGGGGAGCATATGTTGCTCTAAAACCTTCATATACCTTTCAGCATTCATAGTTCCTTCCAAAACACGCAAGCTGCCCATACCATATGCACTTATGCACCCTCATACCATCAGAGATGCTGGCTTTTGAACTGAACGCTGATAACAAGCTGGAAGGCCTCCCTCCTCTTTAGTCCGGAGGACGTGGCTTCCGTGATTACCAACAAGAATGTCAGATTTGGACTTGTCTGACCATAGAACACTTTCCCACTTTGAAACAGTCAATTTCAAATACATCTTGGCCCATAGGACATAACGGTGCTTCCGGACCATGTTCAAATATGGTTTCCTTTTTGCATGATAGAACTTTAGTTGGCATCTACAGATGGCATGGCAGATTGTATTAACCGACAGTGGTTTCTGGAAGTATTCCTGGGCCCATTTAGTAATGTCAGTGACACGATCATGTCGATGAGTGATGCAATGTCATCTGAGGGCCCCAAGACCACGGGAATCCAGTAAAGCTCATCTGAAGCTGTACAATTTCCCAGGTTGAACGTTTGTTATGTTATCTATGTTCTATCGTGAATAAAATATTGGTTCATGTGATCTGAAAGTCTTTTAGTTTTCATTTTGTTCAAATTTAAAGAACGTCCCAACTTTTCTGGAATTTGGGTTGTACCATCACATTTACCATTTAACTGACTTTCTGGTCCCAACTAGTAAGAGCAGCTAGTAGTGTTTACTGCTTTGTTTTTCTCATCTGGAAGACAATTTGCAAGCCTACATGATACCTTATGGACGCAGGCAAGTATTCTGAGTCCGATTAAGCTTGAAGAATTTAATTTTTACATTTGATATTTTATCCACCAATATTTATGTTAGCCACATATTCATTTGCTTTTGAAAAGACTTTTATATTTTGTACAATAATGTTTTATATTTTTACATTCTTACATAACAATTTGTCCAGAAATTCTAAATAAAAGGAAAAAACCTCACATATGAATGAATATCATTCATTTTTGAGTATATAATTTAAAATGTAAAAAAAGTTTCAATAGGTCACGTAAGTACTCAAAGATAAAAGTTGAAAACAGTACTGTATACACTATATACAAGATATGGCTATAAAATAAACAGCCTAGGTGTTAGGGTGCCATGATAGCTCACCTGGTTGAGCAGGTGATCCATGCATTAGGTGCCACAACCCTCCACCAGGGGCCTGGTTTCAAGTCTGCCCTAAGGCCATTTCTTGTATGTCATTCATCCTCACTGCTCTATTAAATAAAGGCTTAAAAAAAACAGTCCAGATGTTAAAGGGGCAGGTTGTAAAGTTTGATGGCCATAGGCAGGAATGATTTCCTGTGGAGGAATGGGGCTGCTGCTGAATGTGTATGTCACTATTAATATGTTGAATTTACACAAAATGCACTATATTGTTATCAGGTTATGTGATTTTGATCATATCACACATCCCTATCCAGAAAAATGTGGAGAAATAATCACAAGTGTGACAAAGTGGTGTTTCCCCACTGAGGACGTTTACTCAAATGGATTCTTTAAACACATGATTTACAAAAAAAACCCGGTATAAATACATTTAGCCAAACTTAGCTGAGTGGGGCTTTGCTCACACGCACACACACACACACACACACACACACACTTGGAAAAACATTCCCTTTTACTGAAATTCATGTTCTCTTGACACTGAAACAACGATTAGTGTATTTATTACAACTCTTTTTGCTAGCATCAAGCACTAACAACATACATGAATAATGGGGAGGAATAATCACAATAGTGACAAAGTGGACTTTCCTCACTGAGAACATTTACTCAAATGAGTACTGCGATTTCCCACAGATATGTGGGTGGTGATGAATGCAGTCAATCTCAGGTTACAGATTTGGATTACTTGGTAGATCACAAAAACTATTTAGCTTTTAGCCTCTTTTTAAACAAGACAAGCCTTCACCCCTATTAAGCAATTTTTAAATGCATCTTATGCAATGTCTCTCATGACTGTATGATCCTTTTGACTTTATGCTATGATGCTCTCCTTAGCGCTACGCCTAGAAGATGTGAGCAGTGAGGGGCTAGTACTGTGGTCAAATTTCCTCTTAGTTACCTGTTTTCTATATAGAAAGATGGGTAAATTCTTACTGTCTCGTAAAGCTGGGAGGTAGTCTTGTTGGAAGCATGCCTGCAGTACTTCAGAGGCTTCAGATTTTCACAGCTCATACTTTACACATTAAAGTTTATAAAAAATCTCACGCAATAAAAATGGATTTGCAGAATAATGGAGTTTTAACCTGTGAAAAATCACAAACACTCAACTGCAAATCAACTGCACATACACTATATGGCGAAAAGTACTGGGACACACCTCTTAATCATTGAATTCAGAAGTTTCATTCAGTTCCATTGCCACCGGTGTATAAAATCAAGCATCTAGCCATGGAGTCTGCCTTCACAAACATTTGTGAAATGATCGGTCAATCTAAAGAGTTCACTGAATTTGATCATGGTACTGTAACAGGATGCTACCATTGCATCAAGTCAGTTCATAAAATTTCTTCCCTTCTAGATATTCCATGATCAGCTGTGAGTGGCATTATTGGGAAGTGGAAGCATTTAGGTGGCAGACCATGTAAAGTTGCAGAGTGGGGTTGCTGAGTGTGTAAAGGTCACCAACACTCTGCGGTGTACCTCCTTTGGCATTAACATCAGCAGAAAAACTGTTCCCTGGAGCTTCCTGGCATGGATTTCCATGGCCGAGCAGCTGCATGCAAGCCTTACCTCACCAAGCACAACGCCAAGCATAAAATATAGTCATGTAAAACATGCTACCACTGGACTATGCAACAGTAGAGTGACGAATCACGTGTCTCCCCCTGACAATCCGATGGATAATTGTGAGTTTGGTGAATGCCAGGAGAATGTTACCTGCCTGGCTGCATTGTGCCAATTGTAAAGTTTGGTGGTGGAGTGATAATGCTGGGATTATTTTTTCTGGCCTGGGCCTCCTAGTTTTGGTGAAGAGAACTCTTTGGGCTTCAGTCTACCAGGACATTTTGGACAATTCTATACTTCCAGCTTTGTGGGAACAATTTGGGGGAAAGCCATTGTCTGTTCCAGCATGACTGTGCCCTGGTGCACAAAGCAAAGTTCAAAATGATATGACTGGATAAGTCTAGCACGGAAGAACTTGACTGGTGATTACAGAGCACTGAGCTTAAGTCTATCAAACACTTTTGGGCTTGTCCCTCTTGTCCAACATCAGTGTCTGTTCTCACAAATGCTCTACTGGATGAATGGGCCAAAATTTCCACAGACAACCCCCAAAATCTTGTAGAAAGTCTTCCCAGAACAGTGGAAGCTGCTATAGCTGCAAAAGATGCACCAACTCCTTATTAACACCTATGGATTTAGCATGGAATGTCATAAAAGCTTGTGTAGGTGGCCCAATACTTTTGTCCAAATTGAAAATTGATGCAAGGGTAACCAGTTTGTGTGTGTAATGTGTATATGTTATGTGTTTGCAAAAAAATTTTGAAAAAGACAATAAACATATTGGCAAAAAAAAGAAGCTTTTATTTAAAGATCTAACTCAACATCATAAATGTAAATAAATGAAGACAAAACAACCTCGTGCTTCATACCAAATCACATCATCCATTCAGCTCTTTACTAACTTGAACATGAGCAAGAGATAGTTGATAAAGGGACTTAATGGCATAATAAAACTTACTGTTAACACTGGAATTTAATAGCCTAGTATACTCAGGTTTTTTATAAATTGGGACACAGTAAAGATAGGGTTCAGGGCTGCTCATCTGATGAGGGAGGGCCTAAAGAAGCAGTGCATAGACAAAAAAAATCTTTATGATGTAATAACTCATTGATGTATTGCACTTTGGATCACCTCTTGGACTCTCCTCTCGTCACTCCATTAATATTTTCTTTTTCACCAACATGACTTCACCCCTTTCTCCTCCACCTCCCCTCCTGTCTCCACTCTCTCTGAGAGGTCTTTTCCTGTTGCCCTTATCTAAGAAGGAGCCAGCAACGTTGACGTACTTCCATGTTGTACTGGGCGAACTGTACTCTCCAAACAAACACACTGGGGCTTAGGGAGACACACTGGCGAAAAGAAGATCAAGATAAAGAAGAAAAAAATACCACCAGCTAGAGAGGAACTGTTTGTTAAATTAAGATACTAGAAAGAGAAGAAAGTCCTGAGTAAGTTTAGTTTGTTGTGCTGTGTGCATTGTGTTACACAGGCAGTACCATGAAATAGTGAGGAAAATATCAAGTTTTTAATCAGTATCCCATGATTTATATTAAATCATACAAGTGTGACCTCATTTTTTATTCTTTAGAATGAGCTTTGTAGCTGCACTGTACAAATCCTCCACTTCCAGGTTTAATTTGATTGTAAAAGTATTTTTCATAATCAAACAAAGTGAGATTCTGATTATGATCATCACACCTTCATGTTTTTTTTGCCTGCTTTTAAACGCCTCACTCTCAATTGCCAAAGTCACAGCTGATGGGGCTCATCATACATGAGTAACCCACTGGTCTTTCATCTTAAACCACCACCCTCCTCTTTTACGGGTCACTCTTTGGTTTGTGCAGCGGTGCCTGATATTGAATGGTACTGAATGAAATGCTGGAGAGAGACTTTCAGTTGGAGTGGAGTAGATGCTGGCTTTCATCCAGTACCTGCCATCATTCATCTGGGCAGCAGGGGTTATTGAGAACAATCATAGACTGAGAGAGAAGTGTGCTGACAAGCTTTATATGTGTGATGATGTGTACAGCTCCTTCTGCAAAGAGCCTGAGAAAATGTTTTTTATTCTGCCTTTCTGCCATTGTTGCTTAGTGCAAACACTCACATTATAGGAAATATATAGATAAGATAAATACATGAAGCAAGAAATATTTTACAGCAGTGAGGTAGCAGCAGCTGGAAGTAGAGAAGAAACAAGAGGTTAAATTAGCTGGATGTTTTGGTTATTTCCTATTGGGTAGTTTTTTTTAAATATCCACATTCAGTCGAATAACTACTTGTTTTTGGTTTGTATCTCTAATTCTAATTGGAAAAGAAGAAAGACGGCACCTTAAACTGCTTCCACAGCTAAACTGGGCTAACCATATCTGAGACCCATTTCTGAACTGATCACACAGATGAAATTGATATTGATCTAACTCTAGGTAAAAAGGAAAACAAGCACAGTGCTGTTAGACTATTTTTTCAAGAAA
>VUQH01004187.1:12368-60957 GCA_015106775.1 Etroplus canarensis | reverse complement strand
CACACACACACACACACACACACACACACACACACACACCTACACACACACACGCACACAGATGGCACTGCCTCCATAAAGATGTTCACAGCATCAGTGCTCTAGACTATTACATCTACAAGCACACCCTAAATTATTCATCCTTCATTAAAATGCACTATGAGTAATGATAGCCACGAGTGTGTTTTTGGATTTTCTTTTTTCTGAGTAAAACACAGGGGTCATTAGAAGTCATTTCTGGTCAATTTTGTATGATCAACCATGCTCCAGAGAAAGACAAAAAAAATCCCATTTACTTTCTGTGCATTGGGAATTCATGTTGAAAGAGATCAAAGGGGACAGACAAAGAGATGAGAGAATCGACATCTTCTCGTCTCCATTTGGCTCCCTATGAGAGGAGGAAAATTACTTTAAAGCCTCTGCCTTGATGAAAGAAAAAGACGTTATGCCTGATGTATTCCTCCAGAGGTGGAATCAACAGTATGAATGACTCAAAGGCAGAGAAAGGGGAGGGGGGAGAGAACATTTGTCTGAGAGAACCTAATGGGGGATTTTGGAGAGGAATGAAAGTACTATTTGACAGCAGCGAACAAAACATGATTCCCCCGTCAGGAGATGTGACTGGTTCAACACTCGACACTGTTATTTCCGGTGCGTGCATAAAAATGCAGCAGATGTCATCAGATAGTGAGCTCATTTGCAGTATCAATCTGGGGATTTTATCAGACTGAGCACCATCAACACATCCATCTCAAAATGTGATTTGGTGTTATATTCTGCCATAGCCCTGTTTTTTCAGTAGAAGAGGTCATGAAAAGGAAGTAACCTCCAAACGTCCCATTAGTTCCTCTCACCCTGTCTCGAGCAGACAACCAGCACTGTCATTTTTCTGACAGAGCTGTCAAAGCATCTAGCCCACCATCCCAGTTACAGATAAAGCAAATAGAAATGAAAACATTGTCAAGGAAAAGACTCATGGGGTAACAGAGATGCCAGGAGCAGGGTGAATCACTTAGCAAGCTGTGCTCCTCCATTCTGCAGCTGCCACCCACCACAACACATCTGCCACTGGGAAAAAAACACTCAGATAGAAAACTGCATCCATACGAATTGCTACATGACACAAAAGATCACTTCTTCAAATTGAAATTCATTTGGAGTCAAAACGGGGTTCGTCCCCCCTGGGCACACATGTGTGACTGTAGAAACCCACATACAGGTGGCAAAAGTAGAGACTACATGTAAACACACACTTTCTCACAAAGAAAATGTGCTTTCTTTAAGCAAGACTATCAGATTTCTTTATGTGGGGCCAGTGGTTCTTCCAAAACGCCACCCTGGTGCTATCTCTGGGCAGACACATGCCACTGCCGGGCAAGATCTTAATGCGTACCAAATCATCACTTTTCTACCAACAACGCCTGCCCAACTCAGCCAGCTACTGCAAATTCCCCTTTTATTGCGTTTCCCCAGGATTTCATATTATACACGGTGAACTCCACAGAAAAGAGTCAAAGCTCATTTCTAGACCTGAAATGTCTTCTGAAGGGGAATCATCTACTGTGGGCCAAATATTGCACCAAAAATTGCTGCAAGCTCGGCTGAGCCACCCAGAAACAAATCATTAAATAACTTACACAGAGAGCAGAATAAGTGATAGTTTTATCTTTGAGGGAGGGGAAATAAAATGATGTGAAACTATTCATTTGTTTTTGTATGTTTTTACATGAACACAACAGTATCTTTTGGTTTTAGTGCACTGATTCCCTTTTTATTGCGTTTTACCAGGATTTCATATCATACATGATGAACTCCACTGAAAAGAGTCAGATCTCATTTTCTACACCTGAAATATCTTCTGAAGGAGAATCATTTACTGCAGTGCCAAAAATTGCCACTAGCTTTGCTGAGCCACCTGGTAACAAATCATTAAATTACTTACAAAGAGAAAAGAACAAGTAACAATTTAATATTGGAGGAAAGGGAAATAAAATTATATGAATTTATTCATCTGTTTTTGTATGTTTTTACATGAGAGCAACAGCAGCAGATTTAGCATCTTGATTTACTTTTACCCTAAATATCCACACAAGGACTTCACTGTTTCTATATAAGGCAACAATGTTAAAATTTTATATTTTGTCATATTAAACATATTACATAAAAGCCTGTGTTATAATTGTATGTTTTAACATAATCTGCACAGAAGTTTAAAATTTCAGATTAAGTCATATTATTAACCACAGAGTGATTTGCATGTTCATAGTAATATGCAATGCACATATCTGTGTATAACAAAAATAACTTTACTTGTCACATTTATTAAATGTATTTTCATATTATTGAGATATTGTTTTTGTGTGGAAAATCAGATTACATTAAGCTACACTTGGAGCACTTGTGAGCTGGCACAGTGCTTGGAACTCCTAACACTTTCATCATGACTTTACTTTCACTCATAAGCACTCAGCACAAAGTAAAGCTGAAACTCATGAGGATACTTTTCATTTTACAAGTATCCACCCCTTAATGTAGGTCAGATTTTGACAACAAAAAGCTTGGGTGGAGCATGAATATGCGAGAGATTTGATGGAAATCACAGTACTAGAGTAAAAATTATCATCAGTATTACCAGTCCACTTTTCAAGGCAAGTTGGTAAGAGCTTGTAATCTGGTCCAAGGCAATACACTAACACTTCCATCCCTAGCACTACTCTTTAACTGACTGATAAATCTGGTGTATGCAGTAACTAGATGGGAGTATCTGTTAAAATACATGACATACAGTGACATTACATTTCTGAAAATGATTTATAGAAATCTAATTTTACTAGAATACAATGCTATTTTTTATTTGTACCATTGCACACAGCTGCCTAAAGCACCAAAATATCAAGGGAATGAAAACCTTGATATAAATTATTTGACTATATAACGTTCTCTCTCTCTCTCTCTACAGATATATATATATATAAATATATATATATATATATATATATAAGCAGATTCTCATGATTCTTAATCTGGGATCCTGAATTATTAAAATCACTGTGAAATGAAGAGAGGAATACATTTCCTCTTTCACAAAACCTTCCTTGGCAGGATCTATTAACTTATAATATCTACACGACAAGCCAAAGTCACATTCAGAAAGCAATTTTCTGTTCACAATGCAATCTTGGCTATTAATTGGCTAATGAACAAGATGTTATCCAAGGATACCTTTCCAATGACCACTTAGGAAAAGGAGGAAGAGGACTTAATATGATGGAAATAAGTGTGACAGACTAAACGGTTCATGCTGAACGCACTGACGCATGCTCTGACCTTCCCTGTCAATCTCGAGGGCAGACAGGGTGGTCATTTATGTTGTTGTGGCAGAGCACAGGCTGCAGAAATGGTTTCCATCATCACTCCCAAAAAACCTTGTCTGAAATCCAGAGCTGTCTCACTGTCTGCTGCTGCCTGTGGGAAGGAAATAACAATAAACAATGAAAAATCAGACAGTGTGCTGAGGAACATTCTTGGGCCATTTTGTCAAACTGTGCAGTCTCCTCATAAGCTTACGGTTATCTTGAGGTCTGTAAACTCAGGGAGATAATTTAGAAACTAGTGGAAATTGTACACAGACTTGTTAATGCATGAATAGCTAGTTAACAAGTCAGAAAAATAATTGGTTAAACATTCTTATAAGTGCGATTAGATTTTATAAATTAAGTCCTTTGGTATTTACTCAGAAGATCTGGACATTTCATAACAATACAAGACATAATGCTCATATTGTGCCATATGGCATCTGCTAGACTCAAAACATAACCTGTTATCTGCTCATTTGTTTAGAAAAGATGACAAAGTTGTATTAAAAATGAGGCAAAGATACAATTATGACAATTTTTAATGACATTATTTGTAAAACCTTGCATCAATGTCAAGTTCCATGAGCTCACATTAGTTTTCCACAGCCAAGCCTTTGAATGTCCTCAAAGTATTCAACCACTTCAGCTCACAGCACTAGATTTAGCTAAGTGTAAAATGACAAGCAATACTGGTAGACAGCTGACAAGTTAAAGAAGTTTGTCTTCCCTGTCATTTTTCATAAAAGTCTGGATTTGGTTGTTTTAAAGAAGTCATAAAAGTCATTTAATGTAGAAGATTCACTCATGTACAACACAGCTGTCATCATTTTTTGTCTCTGAAATCCCTGGAATAGAGCAAATGATTAACTGGTTAGTGTAGGAAGACAGGGGCAGTGGTGTAGTAACCTACCAGGTATGCTTGTCATTTCACAACACGGAACAGAGTTTACAGACACGGAAGTGTTGCGGGGCCAAAATATGATTGTATCGCTTGGCGAAGAGAATGCACATCTGGAGACAATTAGCGGAAAAGTGATTTGCTCAACCCACAAGTTATCCCCTAAACTGATGTGTCCTTAAGTTGATCAAGTCCCCTTTAGGCACCATGAGAGAAACAACACCTGGCATTTGAGTAAAGGTGAGAGATTTACTATGTTGCACATGAGTTTTGTACATTCACAGGCTGCCCATCAGTGAGGTTCCTCTTTGACTGAGGTCATTTTTGTCTGTTAATGAGTCCTAAAAATAATATTTTTTTTTATCATACTTCTAGTGAAGGAGGATATGAAGAGGGCTGGTGTGAGAGAAGAGGATGCGAAGGATAGGGTGAGAGATGGAGGCATATGATCTGCTGTGGGGACCCCTAACATAAGCAGCCGAAAGAAGAAGAGGACCAAAAACAGGTCCACCAGTACTATAGGATTATTTCAACATATTTAAAACTCATATAGTCTTATTTTAATAGTTTTTTCACCTTCTAGTGCAGGAATATGCATAAATAAATCAAGGTTATTGATATTAATGAGAAATATTAACAAATTTGATTTGCAGAGGATATGTGACCATATCGACACTGAGCATGATGTCAGTTGTGCACTGGCACATCATTTGTAGAGCAATGAATCACTCATACAAATAGAAGAGCTGATAGCTTGTAGCAGATTCACCTATATGGATCCATACAGAAAGTCAGGTGAGAAGCAATGAGGGAACAAAGCTACAGTAGGTCTGAGATCATTTAGAAACCATCTCTCCACATTACATTGTTTGTCTACTAGAGAGCACTAAAAAGTGGAATTTTTAACTGTAAAATGCCTCTGTTAGTTTGTACCAATTACCTAAAAATACACACCCAAGAGATCAATATCAAGCTTGTTTATGTTAAAGAAATTTCTGCAGGGTGTTTTTTCCTTTAGGCTCTTCAAAATCAATATCTGTGCTCTGAGCTACAAATATTTCCATTAGCCTAAAAAATAATACTTTTAGGACTTGATAGTGGTAAAAAAAAACCCCACAATAAAAATGACATTTTTGCAGTATATTAGAACTACATAGCCGCAGTTATGCATACCTTCTAGATGTGCAACATTTGCATGTTTTACTGTCTTTTAATGTCTTTCATGGTGACTCATCACTGCTAGCAATAATTAACCACACTCAGTTCATTCTCCCCTGCTGAGAGAAGAGCAGTTGTAATTTTTCCTTATTTTATTGTTCTTACTCACCCAAAATCCACTGAATTGTCTCCAGATAGTATATACAGCTGGCTCCATGGGACTGGTAAGACAAAAGACAGAATCTCTGAAAGATGAGAATGATGAACCCTACACAGCAGAGTTTGAAGCCCCATAGCCACCAGTTGTCAGAGTTTGAGGGCTCAGTTGGTATCTGCTACATATTTTGTCCGCAGAAGGGGCTACCATGATACAAAGTACTACAAAACTTTTTGTTCTTATACAAAAACAAACATTTTTGTAGAAATCCTGCATTTTAAACAACTGATACAGAGTGAAAACTGCCAACTGTGTGTGAGGACCGACATGAATAAGGGCTTTGACAGTATACATTTCTTGCAGAGGCTTTGAACATAATAGGCATGGTAGAAAGTTCTTTACAATGGCAGAACTTTGGCACGAGAAAGGCATTATAGAAGAAAATGATGAACATTTGACAAGGTCAGCATAGATGATTTCAAAACTAAATATCACTTTTATACACCAGTTCATAACAAACCATTTGGCACTGACTACTGTTCCCTTTGATGGCATAAGATCACTGTTCGTTCAAATTATCTGAGAAAAACTCAAGCCACTCAGGAGAGGGACCGATTGGGTCACACACACATGGAGGTAAGACGAAAGGGCATTGACATCAACAGAAAAACTACATCTGGTGTAACTGTCACAATAGTTTTCCCTTCTGCACAGGTGTCAAGTGTGTCAGATGAGAAAGTGTGCGTATGTGTGCATATGTGTGTTTTTGTGTATGTGTGTGTTTAAGTCCACTTCTGCTGTGGACCAGCCAAATGTTTTGTCACAAAACTGCTTGGATCTTCTTTCAATTTACATACATTACCGACCCAAACCCATAAGTCTTTCATTTCCAGCTTCCTTCAAAAAGTGAATGTCACAGTGAGGTGACACTGCTCAGGTATCTATATTTCCACAGGAAACATCTGTCTACATAAGCAAGTGGGTTCAAAAGGAATCCTGTTTTTTCTGCTAACCTCAGTCTGTAATTAAGCCAGCATTAATTTGACCCTGTCTCCCCTCCGTGATTTTTATTGAGGGGTATAGTCCAGGTGTGTTCGGTGTTCATGCCATAGTTTCCTTTCCTGGGAGTCTCCTGTCGTTAAATGTGTGCATGTTAATGACCTCTTCTGTCTTAACGATGACAGGTGGCTGAGGCTTTTGTTTGAGACGGCGTTGGCACTTCAGAGACACACGCAGCTCGTCCATCATGGCACTACAAAATGATCGCTGCAAGAAAGAAAGAGAAAAGAGGAAAAAGTTCACCAAGTACTTCAGCTTAATGGTCCTATTGGACCATTTGTTCCTACTGTCTAACAGAAAATGAAAAGTCTCTGTGTTAGGAGGCAAGTGGAGTGGTTTTGGCACAAAAAAAACACCTGGCTTTTAGCCATTAGTCTGGAATGCAAGGCTGGCGTGTGACCATTTTTAGGCTTTAGCCTATTTCTTTTTCTTTTTTGCTGCTCAGTTTGGTTGGGGCACCAAAAAGCTATATTTTCTAGGTTACTGGAACGCTACTACATCTACACCTGATAATACCAGTGAATATTTTATTTTCAGTTATTTGCACAGCTGGTAGAGGTTACTTAACTTTAAAATATAACTATAAATTAAAATTTATACAAATAAACTGTTTTAATATGATTAATGTTGGCTGAAAATAACACAGCTAGAACTCTTCCTATATTATATCTTTGACTTGGACACATCCATATCACCTCAGTGTTCTTGGATCACTGCCGCAGTGTCTTTTTTGACATTTTCAAATTGTAAATATTCATATTCTACATACTACATATTGTACACAGTGTTGAACTTTAGAGTTATTAATGCTACATATGGCAATTAATACAGACAGGTTTATTTGTTTAGTTTTTATCATATTTATTACCTCTCAAATTAATATCTACTGCTTTTCAATTTATAATTATTTATATATGACTGAGCATCTGTAACAAAATACAATTTCACAAGTACTCTGATACTGATTCTGACTTACCACTAGGTGGCACCATCAATGGAAAATTTCCAAAGTCTTCTTGTGGTTTTAATCCTGCCAGAATCAGTTGATTTCCACAGGAATTCAATTTCGCTGCTTTATCAGGAATATTCTCTTGCTTTAATATGTGGTCTATTATGGAAACACTTTATTAAATGCAATGCATTTCTATTTCTTTTTCTGTCTTTTTAATTTCCAACAATAGAATGGGGTAAATGATCTGGTGATCCTGAACCATCTCTTAGTTATGCTGCTGTAGACCCAGGCTGCTGTTGGACCTTCCATCATGCACTGAGCTTCTCTCTTCTTTTTCACTCTTCAGGCATATATATGAGAACACTGCATCTATCTACTATTGTTTCCTTTCTCTCTTCTCTGTCTCTGTACCCTTTACCATCTGTCTCTGGCACTGCAGGTTTTGGATCTGTGGTTATTGGACACGCTAGCCTGACCATTATTGTTGTTTGTTGTTTCTTAATGCTCTTTTTTCTGTTTTCCCATGCCCCTAAAGGGGAATTGTGGGGCTTCTCTTTATTGTTTTAAGGTCATGAGCATGTCAGTGCCCTGATATGACATTGTATATTATGGTTTGGCTTTACAGAACTGCTCCTTCACCTTCTTTTAGATTCAGTGGTTCTTAGTTGGTTTCCTGACAATCATACACTATGTGGACAAAAGTGTCAGGCCATCTACATGTATCTTTGTAGTGTAGTGGTTTACAAATTCACCTTACAAGCAAAAGGTTCCTGGTTTGATTCCAGGTGAGGACACAAGCCCCTCTCAGTATGGAGGGTTGTGTCAGGAAAGGCATCTGGTGTAAAACCTCAGCTAGGTTAAAAACATGCAGCAGCAGAAGGTACATTTTTGTGGGCCACCTACAGGAGCTTTTATGACATCCCATTTCCAAATCCATAGGTGTTTATATGGAGTTGGTCCCCCTTTGCAGTTATGGCAGTTTCCACTCTTCTGGGAAGAATTTCTACAAGATTTTGGAATGTGTCTGTAGAAATTTTTGCCCAATTATCCAGAAGAGCAATTGTGAGATACTGTTGTAGGACTATAGAGCCTGGCTCACAGTCTTCATTCTAGGTCATCCTAAAGATGTTTGATGGGTTTTTGAGGTCAGGCCTGTGCTCTGGCCAGTCAAGTTCTTCCACAACAAACTGTTCCAACCATGCCTTTATGGGCCTTGTTTTGTGTACAGTCATGCTAGAACAGAAAAAGGCCTTCGCCACACTGTTCCCCAAAAGTTGGTGCATAGAATAGTACAAAATGTCTTGGTAAGCTTAAGCATCAAGATTTCCCTTCAATGCAACTAAAGGGGCAATGCAACTAAGGAGGCCGGGCCAACCCTAGACAAACAACGTTACACTTCCACCAAACTTCACAGTTGGCACAATGCGGTCAGGCAGGTAACATCTTCCTGGCATTCGCCAAACCCAGACTCATCCACCAGACTGCCAGATAGAGAAGTGTGATTCACCCCTCCATAGAAAATGTTTCCACTCCTTCAGAGTTCAGTACCTACATGCTTTACATCACTGCAACGCTTGACATAAGGCTAGCATGCAGCTGCTTGGCCATGGAGACCCATGGCATGAAGCTCCCAGCCCACATTTTTTGCACTAAAATTAATATCACAGGAGGTTTGAAATGCTGCAGTTACTGAGTTGGCAACTTTTACACACTATTTGTCTTGGAGCTCAGTGATCCCGCTCTGTAACTGGTCTGCCACTTCATGGCTGAGTTGCTGTGGCTACAACACCACTTACAGTTGATTCTGGAATGTCTAGAGGGAAGAAATTTCCAGAAGTGACTTGTTGCAATAGTGACAGGTACCATGCTCAAATTCAGTGAGCTTCCATTCTTTTACAAATGTTTACAAAGACAGAATCCATGGTTAGGTGCTTGGTTTTATGCACCTAGTTTATTAGGACTGAATGAAACACCTGAATTCAATGATTAGGAAGTGTCACCCAATGTTTTTGTCCATATAATACACATGTGACATAATTTGTAGGGATACTGAAAAAAATAGATTTGTATCTAATCCTGGGTCAACTTGTTCAATGTTTTTATTTTGTCTACAGTATACATCATGAACTCCAGCAAATTTATCACATAAATGCTCAGCAATTACAAAATATGAAGAAACCTATTTTATTACTTTCTCAAGAATATTTTGGAAAAACAAGTCTTCCTTTAATATGTCCTAGATTCCCGCCTTTCAGCATTGCTGTCACACAAAGGTCTAAATGCTGTTTCACAGCCATCTACACCCTGCCAAGAATGAAATTCTGGGAGAAACGCTAAACACTTGTAATTTGGCATGAAAGTGAAAAACGTAAAGAGACAGCATAAGGGACAAAACAGCCACTTCTGCAGATTAAATCCAAATATACTGCTACTCACTTTAAAACACCACAGCCTTATGCAACTACAGTAATGTGAGCCACTGTTGTCCCTACATTATGTATGTGGTGTTAAATCCTTTAAAATGTCAATATGCACCAACTTTGCCAAGTCAAATTCCCATACATTCTTTTTCTAATTATGCAGAATGTGATTCAAATTCAAATAGTGTAGGAAGGGAGAAGATAAAAAGAGGAGGGAGAGCCTTAAAGTATGAAGCTATTATTTTTTGTTTGTGTATGCGCGTAGGTGTGTGAGATGGATATCTGTAGGTGGCTTAGGGTGTTTTTGTTTTTGTTTTTTTCACTCCAGTTTTACATGTATTTGTCTCCAGTATGAATGACATATTTTCTAGATTCTGAAAGAGGAGTGATTACAAAAGTAGAGACGTGAGAAGGATAACAAAATATAGATGGTGAAAAACAAAGAGGAGGAGGGTGGAGAGAGTCCGGCAGGGAATAAAACGGAGAGGCTTGCTGTCAGCAAGCAAATTACTAGCACCTTGTCAGCCTAGAGACTATGGCTTTTGCAAATTATCTGAATATTGTGACCCAGTCTTGGAGCTCTTGATTAATGATAGCGACGATGTGCTCTGAAACTTTTGCAGAAAAAGGCAGAAACTAATTACTGTTGCAATAAAGTAACACGCTGCTGCGCTGTGCTAATTCTGTAGATGTAAATAATTAAAAGACACTATCAAAAGAACTCCTACAATTATCTGGAAACATCATTGCACAAGTTAAAGTGCACTAAAATACTCCACACTGTGCGATGAATCATGTGCACTATGTTCTAAAATAGAGCACAAATAGAACAGTCTGAAAAATATTCAGAAACATAACCAGGGGGAGAAAGAAGCGGCAAATACAGTGCACACTATGTATGTATGATGTATTAAAATAGATATCTTAATGTGCAATCATTTATATAATATTAATAGGCTTATATTAACACTGAATGAGTTGCTTTAATTGTTAATATGTTCAAATGCTGGTGTGATTTTAATTTTGGATACAGACAACAAAAATCCATTGTCCTTGCACAGCAGGGGTGATTTTTTTTTTTTTTTTGCATTTTTGCCTTTATTAGATAAGACAGTGTAGAGTGACAGGAAATTAGGAGAAAGTGAGGGTAAATGACATGCAGGATAATGGCCTGGAGTGGACTCAAACCCAGGCCTCTGCAGGAGGACTATGGCCTCCAGTACATGGGTCACCCACCCTACTAAGTGACCTACCACAACACCCACAGCAGGGGTGATTCTGTGATCAGACCTTTACAGCTCCTCAGTTGTATGTTGCATATATATTGCCTTGTGACCATTCATAAAACAATAATAACAAATTATTTATAGTAAAATGAATTATAATATTAAGGCATATGGTGTTTGTAAATTTTTACCCCTTCAGTTATGTATGCATTACTATGTTACTTTTAAAAGCAGCTGAATTAGTTGGATGGCCTCTTGCAGTGCCTAAGAATACTTCAGAATTACTAATGAGAGATTTCAAGATGAGACACTTGTTTTATGGTGAACCCTTTTGTGAGGTAGTGGAACCTGAATCAGAGTCTCAGTGGTAATTGCCAGGATTTTCCAAAGTTAAAGAACAATTTGCAACATTGTTTCAGCTTCGTAACTACATAGGGGCCATCCACCAAATCATCAAGCAATTAAAGTAGCATCATTCAGTACAAACACTGGCAAACCAGATTGCCTCTCCATGGACCTGTGCAAGAAGCACACGGGTAAGAGATTTTACGCCAAAGATTTTGAATTGCCTTTATCATGCAGGGCATCAGGCAAGGTACCCCTGAGTGAAGAATAGATTTGCAATCTGTTGCTTCAATTTAGAGGCATCCATCCCGTTCAAGCCATGTTTAGCATGGCATGAGTCCTGTTGTGAGGTCAATCACTACAGTAAAGTCCATGCAACTGGAAAGAACTCCAAAACTGATTTGCCAGTGTACCCTAGATTGTGTAACAATGTTCATTCATCTTCTTCTGCTTATCCAATTCAGGGGGAGCTGGAGCCTACCCAGCTGTCATACAGCAAAAGGTGGGGTACACCCTGGACAGGTCGCCAGTCTGTCAAATTAAGCTAGTCCCTTTGCATGTCTTTAGACTGTGGGAGGAAGCCAGAGCACCCAGAGAGAACCCAGTCAAGTACAGGGAGAACATACAAGCTCCACACAGAGGGGACCGTCTTGCTGTGAAGCGACAGCACTGCACCGCTGTGCTGCCCCCAGTCAGACAATAATAAAATTCATTATAACTACTATTGCTAATGTCATTTTTAGGGGTACTACGATGAAATTTACAGGTTCTTGAGCATCAATAAAAAGGCTCCAAACTTATCAGTGTTGCACAGATGCAAGTATCTATTAGTATTAGATTTTTTAGTTTAAAATTATATATTTTTGCTACCGTCCACACCACAAGAAAACAATCCATGCGAAGACAGAGACTTTGGATCAGTTGCACACTTGGTTTAGTTAAAAATCATAGTGGCTTAAGTATTTTTGTCTCAGATATATTTCACCCTGTCTTCAACACAAGTCTACAACCATTAGAAACACCTATGAAGATTATGAACCCAATTTCAGTGGCCAGTAACTCTTTATGAGTATATCTGCATGTGAGCCTTATAGACTTGCTCTGTAAAAATGCGCTTGAAGTGTAAAATGTAAATTTTGCTGTCACTTATTTGATATTTGTTAGGTTTAGCTTCTTGCGTTTATAGTTTGATTCCTAAAGAGACACATGAGGAGAGATGAGTGAGAGACATCAAAACCAAATGAAACCCAGTTCAAATAAAATGATGAAACTGTGATAAGAAAACAAAGAATATTAAAAGACATTACAGCAGAAGCGCAAATTCTCATGACTCCTGTACCTTTTCCAGCTGGGCATTCTGTTTAGACTTGTAAAGGACCTCCCCCACAGCTACAAACACTGACAGCACCAGTCCTGCAGCCAGCACGATGAAGATCCCACCGATGTTCTGTACTCCCAGAGCGCTGGCCTCTTTGCTCTCCTCCTCAGGACAGCCGTTGCCTCTCCACCACTTCTCCTTCATCATGTGCAGCTTGCCTTCCTCTTGCAGCTGCAGAATAGCTATCGTGATCTTGTCTCTGTATGGAGATCCTACAAACACAAAAATGCAACATGAAAAAAAAAACTGTTTATGCCTAGTATAGTCATGGTTGTGCTGGTGGGTGTATAAAACACATTCAAGCTTGCATGTGATCATATAACCTGTCATGTTATTGTTAGCTGCTTAGAGAGAGTTTTTTTGTAAGTCCTTCTTCAAATCCCACTAATCCCCATATTCACAGAGCTATTCCAAATTTCTCACTCCTCTCTGCAGTGTGTGAATTATAATGCACAGGGAGTTGGCAACAATAACTTGGCTTTGGGGAGCAGAGCTGGTGTTGATTCTCACGAATTAACTGCTGTTTGCACACGCTTTTATATGACAAAAATAGTGCCTATAAACAGAGGAGCCCAGTGAGGGGTACATTATACATTATACATATGTGTTTGGGATTATATGTGTGTATTATAGATAGGGTTTCTGTATTACTATTTTTTATGCATGTTGAGTAAACCCAAATCCACAGAAAGTGGGAAGGCGCCAGAATTAGTGACTAGGCATTAAGGCGCAGCGGGTTCTGGTGTGATCAAAGCAGGAATAATCGTCACAGAGTAGCCGAGTGGGGTCATATTCCACTTCTATCCACAGCATGTGTGACACAACACACGCTGATCCAAGTGCAACACACACACTTTGCCTCAACCAGTCCAAACATGATTAATTATTACTGTGAACTGTTCATGTTTCATGTTTTCACTGCTTTAAGAGCTTGTTAGTGTATTTATGTGATTATAGAACTCATACATAATGAAGCCTGGCTGTACATTTCCATTTCAGGCATTTGGCTCATATGCAAATTCAGAGTGACTTAAAAGAATTGAAACAAATGTATTTTTATAACCTAAGCATAATAGAAATGATTTTTACAAGCAAGAGAACATTTTGTGAAAAAACTCCAGAGGAAATGAACTAAGTCAGGTCCCACGTAGCAGGTACAAACATTTTGTTTGTTGTTCTCAAACGGTTTTCCCTGTCAACTTCTTTAGTTGATTCTTTCTCAGGCTCATCTATCATTAATCTAATTCCATCCATCATCCTTTCATCTCCAAATCTCTATGTATTTACGCTAACAAAGGAGACATTACTAGAAAACTGAAAATTACACAATGCCACAGATTTTCTGAACCCTGTATTTTTCTAAATGTACCCATTCTGTGTGAATGAGCACAACTACAGCAGACATGTAACCTACAGTATACTTCATGCATTCCATGCATTTAAAATAGGTATGTACAGCTCTTAAAACACAGCTCTGTAGAAGCAATTGACTATGCATGTAAGAAACATATGCCTGCTTCATTTGAAAATCAGAGATCTATCAAGAAACTGGGTCCCCTGATTCTGGCTCCCTTCATATTTCAAATGATTAATGATGGCCTAACAAAACAGGCCTTGGATAAATGCTAATAGGATGGGTCCTTAGAGAGGAGGATATAGAGAGCAGGGCCTCGGCAAATGGAAAAGTGCTGTGCTTGACACACTGTGCATACACAACTACCTGACAGATGTTTAACACCAGAGATCATCCATCACTCCTACACTGTCTGGCCTCAAGTATTAATGCGATCAAGTCGATAGGAGTGGATGAAGCATTTACGATTTGGGAAATAGACATTTGAAAACCATCAAGCACTAAAAGGTTAAAATGTTATTATGTCTTGCTCTGGCTTATTGTAGTAAAAGCCCTACAGGGAATGAACTGCTAAACATTGTTCAGCAGGCCAGAAGTTATAAGGTAATTTCTAACACGAAGGCTGCGGTGTTCACATGGTTTGAGAAAAGGACGCAAGGTGAGAAAGACAATCTATGAAAACAATAAAAAATATTCCTATTCTGCTACACGAAAATAGTGTTCACTTTGAACTAATAAAATTATCAACTTTCTCTTCCATCATGAAGAAAACTTTGCAGGCAACAATCAACTTTGTTTCTTTAACGCTGAGCAATTAACACATGGATTAGAGACAGGAGTAAGTGGAAAGTAATAATGTTTAAAGTGGAAATTTATTGTTATGTATTGAAATACAAATCCACTTATTGCAGAACTGAAGTGATTTGCTGCTGATTTTTCATATTTATGACAATCGATATCACCATATGAATGAAAAAAGGAAGTGATCCATGTTCTAGCTACTATGTGTCCATTTCAAGGGCATCAGTGCAAGTACTTCTGCACTTACAGAGCCACAGTGGGCCTATATTTCATAGCAGTCTCTCAGCTTTGTTACAGCCATGGCAATCGTGGCATCCCTGCAGATTCATAACTGCCTCATAGTCATCAGCAGTTGCCAGGTCCAGATGCGGATGGCCAAAATTAATCCTCCATATTTTGATGGCCTTCATATCACTCATGATAGATGCTACCATTACAGCTGGTTGCAGTGTTCTCTGTGGCCTCGTCAGGACCACTTTAACCTCTGTGACACTGAAATAGGAACCATCAACAGCTTTCAGAGTCCTTGGGAATGCTAGAGCTGTGAGCTATGCATTGATTAACCCTGACAAATACTGTTTTGAATGCACCAAACCTCTTAGCATAATACTTGTTTTTATGATAGCGTTAGCTCATCTGCCTCTTCCTAGAATAATGGTTGTTTAAAATGTCAGAATACAAATTTGTGACTGGAGTTAGGTCAAATAGGTTTCTGAAAGCAGCTCCTAGTGCTTGTTTTACACTTTTTGAAGTGCTTTTTAGCTGTGGTTTCAATGATGAGGTACAATTTACATGGTGTTAAGTAAGTCAAAGGGAAATGTACTGAACTGACTGTTGCTTTCTCTGTTGCCTTATGTGAATGTAAAATAAAATAAAACATGCTATTAAAAGTATCTGTGAAGAGAGAAAATCATGATGGATAGAAAAATACCTGCTAATGCAGTGAAGTGTAGTTACATTTTAACCTTATCCATAAATTAAACATTTTTTGTCATTCTCTTTTCATTAAGCTAAACCTTTTACACCTTGTTGTGTCTAAACATAATACCAATGACCCTTATCCATAAAGGTCAACCTTTCTCTTCTCAGAGCTTATCCATCATTCACACAATATACACATTATGGACAAAAGTATTGGGCCACACCTCTTAATGATTGTATTTGGGTGTTTCATTCAGTCCCATTGCCAAAGGTGTATAAAATCGAGCACCTGGCCATGCAGTCTGCCTTTACAAACATTTGTGAAAGAACAGGTCATTCTAAAGAGCTCACTGAATTTGAGCATGTTACTGTAACAGGACAAGTCAGTCTGTGAAATTTCTTCTTACCAAGATATTCGGTCATCATTTGAAAGTGGTTTTATTGCAAAGTGGAAGCATTTAGGAACCACAGAAACTCAGCCATGAAGTGGCAGACACTGTGGAGAATAATGAGTAAAAGTGGTCACCGTTCTGCTGACTCAAAAACTGCAGCATTCCAAACCTCCTCTGGCATCAACGCCAGTACAGAAACTGTACACCAGGAACTTCATGGCATGGGTTTCCACGGCCAAGCAGCTGCATGCTTATGTTACCAAGCACAATGCCAAGCATCAGACTGAATGGTGTAAAATACACAACCGCTGGACTCTGGAGCAGTCGAGACATTGCCTGCCTGATGATACAATGCTAAGTGTAAATTTTGGTGGAGGAGAGCTAATACTATGGGGCTATTTTTCTGGGGCTGGTCTGGGGTCCTTGGTTACAGTCAAACTGAAATCTTAATGCTTTAGCTTAACAAGACATTTTGGACGATTCTATGCTTGGAACTTTGTAGGAACAGTTTGGGGAAGCCTGTTTTCTGTTCCAGCATGACCGCACCCCAGTGCTCAAAACAAGGTCCATAAAGGCATGGTTGAATGAGTTTGGTGTGAAAGAACTTGACTGGCCCATATATAACCCTGATTTCAACTTAATCAAACACCTTTGGGAGGAACCAGAAAAGAGATTACAAGGCAGACACTGCCATCCAGCATCAGTATCTAATCTCCCAAATGCTCTGAATAGGAAAAAAGCACGCTCAGAAACAAATCTTGTAGAAAGCCTTCATTAAAGAGTGGAAGCTGTTATAGCTACAAAGGGGGACCAACTCCATATTAATTATGAATTTAAAATAGACGGTCATAAAATCTCATGTGGGTGTAATGTGTAAGTGGCCCAATACATTTGTCCATACAGTGTACCTTTATCCACAGTATCTCTGACTTAATACAAACACAGCAGTCAATACAGCAGCATACAGAGGTCATTTACCCATAGGTGTTCCCACTCCATAGGCTCTGGAATCTATGAGGCCTCCAATTTGCGTGAGGTTGCAGTTGCGTTGGGTGACAAACTCGATGGTGGTGGACTCCATGAGGAAGGCATAATCCGATGTCAAGACACGCTGGATGCCCTCCTCCACATTCTTAACCATCACAGATTGCCTCCTGCTGTTCATAAACTCCCACATCTTGTCATAAGTAGAGATCTTTGTCTTCTGCAAATAACCAGAGAATACGAGCTGAAGGTATCTGGAAGGAGTATTAGGAAAAAATATCTCTAATTTTTTTTTTGTTGTGATAACTTAATATGCAGTGTGATTGAGACCTAGTATGATAATTTACAGTTTCATATTTTTATTCCTAGACTACAGTAGCTTTGCATGACAATCAAACACAAACCTTTTCTATATAATATTTCATATCGTCATTGCTTAGTTCTTCCCTTGTCCTCTCCTTTTAAAGCCACCATCTCTTTAAACTAACATCTTTTTGATTGGCTGCCCCTTGCAAACAGAAGCTCTGAACATCAGGTGGGTGGGGCTGCTGTGCTGAAAGCTGGGTATCTGAAATGGTCATATTGAGGATGTCTCATCTGTCACACATAAGGCAAATTCAAGAAAAGAAAAGCCTTCCTGAAGTTAAGCATGAAGCCTGAGCTTTTTGGCTAATTCTTTTATATACATATATTTATCTCTCTCTCTCTCTCTCTCTCTCTCTCTCTCTCTCTCTCTCTCTCTATATATATATATATATATATATATATATATATCCTGAATTTCCCCATTGGGGATCAATAAAGTAATATCTTATATACATATATATGAAAGCACTCTGAAGGCTGATTACATAATGTAAATACACAAAAAAGGCAAGCTATGAGTAGTGTAGCATTCGAGAGAATGCCAACAGTGTGCAAAGCAGTAATCAAAGCAAAGGGTGGCTAGTTTGAAGAATCTAAAATATCAAACATGTTTTGAGTTAGTTTACACTTTTTTCTTCACTACATAATTCCATATATGTTCATTCATAGTATTGATGCCTTCAGTGAAAATCTACTATGCAAATAGTCATGAAAATAAAGAAAAAACATTAAATGAGAAGGTGTGTCCAAACTTTTGACTGGTAGTGTATATATATATATATATATATATATATATAAAATATATAAAATTTATATATGTGTGTGTGTGTGTGTAAAAAATAGAAATAAGGAAAAGCATCATATAATCTAATGTCTTCCTAAAAAGGGAAACAGGACCATATATTAACATTTCTATGATGAAGGCAGGAACTCGATATTTAATCCAAAAGATTTTCACAAGCCATAAATCATGAATTTATATCAAATGTATTTTTTTACACTACTCATAGCTTGCCTTTTTTGTGTATTTACATTATGTAATCAGCCTTCAGAGTGCTTTTAAATGTTGGAGGCTCCCTGTGCTGAATTCAGATTGCCCACCTTTGCACAAGTGATTCACAGGAAGCAATCCATATAATCCAGTTTATGTTTAATTTATTGCTACTAGACATTTCTGTCTGCTGCTGCTTCACAAGCTTTAAACCAGGGAAAGATTGGGTGGATTTAATTGTGAAACAGTCAAAAGAGATGTACTATATTTGTTAACAAATACTGCAATTGTAAATTAAGAAATATATGTCTACTGCATTTCTGACAGCAAATCAGTTATAAATGTGGCACTACTTTAACTCCCTAGGAAGGTAACAAACTTAGCTCTTCCCTGCTGTTGCTATTCATACAGTGATGTATGATGATTGCAGCTGCAATTTTTATTACACGATTTATTTTGGCTTTGCTTTAAATACCAGTTTTTCTTTTTTGTTTCTGACAAATTAGCTGCACAAGTAGTGTTTGCTGCTTGTACAGTAGGCACAGGTGTTGAGAAATCAAGCTGGAGAGAAATCTTAAAGGATTATACCTCCGATATGTGAGAAAAAAAAATATTACTCATGGAACCACTCTGTAAACACTGCAGTGGATTCAGCTACCTTGAAGAATGTCATTGTGGCACCGTCCTCCACTACCCCATACAGGATTTTAGTTTGTTTGGCCAGGTCATCAGCTGAATCTATGGGTGACTCCATTCTCTCTACAGTGAGAAAAGCAGCCAAGTTGGCTGTATATGAGGAAATGATGATGAGGGTGAAGAACCACCAGATGCCTCCCACTATTCGTGTCGACAGGGCCTTGGGCATCAGCTCTGACCCTGAGGTGAGGGAGGTGGCAGGAGTGAAAGTTAAACAGCAAAATGTATTAATCATAGCAAGTCTTCATTATCACTCTAATTTTCTCATTAAATTTATTTTTAACATACAAAAACAGGAGACAATTAACACCTTTAAAAAACAGTCAGACTTGTTACGAGAGCTGCTCAAGTTCTCAGGCGCAAGCAGATGTGCCACTTGCATCAAGATGAAACCACTCAAGAGAGCTCTCAAAACAAGTAGACTGTTAGATTTCAAACAAGTGAAATTATCTCGTCTCAGTCACAAGGGAGTGCTTTAAATAATTCAGGAGTTACAGGAAAAGTGCCATTCAAAGAGAACAAGGTGTTTGCATAAATCTAATATATCAAATTAAATACATTCAGCATCTATCATTCACAATAATGTGGAGAAGTGACAGGCTGTTTAGGCCAGAGAGTCATGTACCCAAGGTAACCTCACATCCTGACTCCACACCTCACTGATCTCTAGGTGCTGATAGGCCAGAGGCAAGAGAAGAGCACATTTGGGTATTAGTGGCATTGTTACAGTAATAAACAGAACAGATTACATTTTCTTTTTTGCAAATGTCACTAATAATTTGCTTTGCACTACTGTTGGCTGAAATATTAGTTTTTAAAAGGTTTATATTAAATTCATATAACAATATTTATTTAAATCAGAATCTCTCTCAGAGTTAATTAGATTTTACTCAAGTGGACTAAGAGCTATAAAAGTATTGTTTTTATATGCATGGGTCTAGTTTACATTTTTAGGTTTATTCTGTGTTTCTATGAGCTAGGTCAGTTACAATTTTTTACATTATGCATATACTGCAAATTCTCTGTGGACCATCTGAGTTCTCTCTCTGTTGCCTCTGGCTTAGTTAAGAAACCCAGCCCTCAGAGACAGTGGGGTGTAGAGAGCTCCAGCTCCACAGAGCAACTGCAGCCACAGGCTGAGGCAACTACCTTGCTGCATGAGAGCCCCAACTCCAAACCAGAAACTATTGAGGAGCGTAAAATTGTTTTCCACTACATCTGAGTCTGGGTTGCACGGATGCGGGTTGTACCACTCATAAGGGCTAAACCTATAAAGGAAAGAGCAGAAAGATACAGATGTCAGCACAAAGGACAGAACAGTGTTTTTATGGTGCAGATTAAATGAATTGCAATACATACATTTCAAAACATTATGAGCAGGAGCCAAGACAAAATAAATTTGTAGGAATCCTGTTTTGTGGCCTCAGGATCTGAACTTCACTGAGATCATAGCAAATCATTCTTGCTCTTGCTGAGATCAACTTATTGGCATATTCAAATACCTTCAGTTTATTGCAAGGATGGATCGATAGACTAGAATAACACTGTCACTGGTGATAATGTCCCAGTGTGTAATGATCTTTGGAGCTCATTTCAATTCACTTAGTCAGGAGCCTTTAAGTGTTTCCCCCAGCAGCTACAATCACTGTTTCTCTGCAGATACCATTTCTTTTTTATGGCCCAACATGGGATTTGTGCTCTCCTTTTTTCTTCTGGTTTCCCAACAGCAATCTCTGTTCTTCCCCTTTTCCTCTTCTCTCACAGTCCCCCTCACACATCACATCCCCTCCCCTCCTCCTATACCATTCTGTTACCAACTACCTACACTTCATTTTTTCCAGATTGTTTTGCTTCCCCTATGAACCTCCCCGTGCTGAACACGCTGCCAGCCTTGGCTGATTGTCAGTGTCTTTGGGTCACTTGTGGACATTTCTCATTTATTATCCTAAGCAAAAGTGGCATGGCATTAGCACAAGGTGATTGGGTTAGCGTTAAGCATCAGGAACTGATTGAGTTTGTGCTGAAGTGGCTGATAGAGGGAACATTGCTTATGCAGAGTTGAGAGAGGCTGTCAGGTAACGGTGTTGAGGAGCTTTTCTCCAATATACTGCATGCTAATAAAACTGTGGGTAGAATCTTAAGGTTTTAGGCTGAGTGGATATGTGATGCAATTTGTCTGCTGTGGCTGTTAGACATTTAAAGATATATATATATATATATATATATATATATATATATATATTTACAGAACATACATAATATACATGTTAGAACAGATTTCTATTGATTTGATGAAACCATTACCTCTTGGGGGACAAATGGACCAAAATCATACCAGTAAAAAATGACCCATGGAACAACATAGCCACTGGATAACCTCACTGTAGGGGCCAAAGGCTTAGGTTTTCCCTTAATTTACCCATCTGTATATACACTTATCATCTGGACTTTCTTTGTTGTTACAGCAGTCTAATTAATGTTTTGATTTTGCAAGCACTGGTAACATGGCAACATTTTTTCTATACTGCACTTCTTTTACAGCCATTTTCTGTTTAGTGTAAATCATCTATGTGGACAGGACTGTGATGGCACACTATAATTCTTCATGTCACCACCTTCAAGATGTTTGATTTACAGGAATGTCAAGGAGCTCTGTCTCCTTGGTATCACAGGCAAGTGAAGCAGCACAATGGCCTTGTAGAGCTGTGCAGAATGCAATGAGTGCACTTGCACATTTTTGTATGTGTGTATGTAGTTACGCCTGTGTGTGTCAAGCCTCTGGCACAAGAATGTTTCTGAATATGCCTTTACAGCTGTGTGGGGGAGTTTTTCATGTGGTATCAACTGGGTATTTGCATTGGCTGCGTCAATTCTATCTCAAAGCCAAACACTTTTTCTGATTATTTATTTATGCTGTTGTATGCAGACATTACGTATAATGTGAAGCCTGAGGCCGATTATAGAAGATAACAGATGAATGTAGGTCACGGGTGTATATAAGCTACACAATACACATTTGATTGGATCATGTTTGTTTCTCCTAGTGTCTACATGTGTATTCTGTATGTACCAGGCCTGATGGCACCTCTGTGTGACCTTTGTCTGCAGCTGGCCCATATTCCTGCAGACTGTGTTCTGCACACCGATCAGCAGGAAGAGGAGGATGTGGAACATGACGACGTAAGGTCACCTCCTCACAATGAGCACAAGGGACATGTCGAATTACACACAGAATTCTAAAAAGACTGTTCCCCGCTCTCTCTCTGTCCTCCACTCCTGTCCCTCTTCTCCCTTGCCTGTCCCCGGCCACAATAATACAAAACACGGTCCCTCCATTAACTGTCTGTTTGATTCAATTATGGAGCCTGGCTTTATAGATCTGTTGTCTCTCTTTTCTCAGGCCAAGTGAAGAGGTTGTTTTTGGAGTCTTCAAATCACAGACATCTGGAACTTGTGCCACAAATTAGCAACAGCTTGTAATTCATGTAAACATGTTATAAGAGAGTTTACATAATCTATTATTGTTTGTAAGTGGACATTTTCTACCTTGTTTTGTGATCTGAAAGAATACAATTTGTTTTGTTAATAAAGGGAGAAATCAATTCAGCCACAAACAGAGATGGAAGGATGCACTGGATGTGAAATGAAATGCATTTCTCTGGAGCTTGAAATAAGATAGCTTATTTAGTCTGAAAAAAAAACTGTTTGTGTGTGGGAAGCAGTTCAAAGAGGCTATGTTTAGTGTTTTATTGTGCAAAACTGGGACTTCGTAAGCTCCCTAGACTTACTATATTTGCAGAGGTTTTAAGAAAGTAATGTGCCCTGCATTTGGAAGATTGACCGATCAATTGGTGGCCGTGCAATCAATACCACAATTATGAGGGAACAATTCAGTAAGCTTTAGAGATTGCCGTGCTTCACATTTAAACTTTCGTGAATATTTTTCTCACACAGAGTGATGCAAAACACTATGTGTTGCCATGGTGTGCAAAAATGGGGGACTCTGAATAACAGCATTATAATTTAATAGAAGTTCAATTATAAATATCAAGTATCAAGGCCATTTTTTTGCAACCAGCACTAATACAATTAAAAAAATTACAAATAAAATTAGATAAAATTGCATGCTAATTACTTACCCTGACCACACGTGGCAACAAATAACTATAAGTTTAATTTGCATATTCTGAACTAACTTAGGTGACAGTTGCTGCTTTTCTCTCATGTGATCATCTTGCCAGTAACATTTGATGAAATGTGTGATAAACCAGAACTTCTTAGGATCAAAAGAGAAGAGGACACAAAGGGTTAACACACACATCATACTACACTGGTCATGCATCTGGGTTTTTAGGGGCCTAGGTCGATCAAATCATTGTTGCTAAATTTAAAGACCATAGTAGGGGTTTTTCCATGCTTTAGGTTCCTCACTGCAGTGACGTTGTGGTAAAAATTTAATTTGATTTAATTTTAATTTTATATTGTTTATTAACAATGCTGCTTAATTATGATAATAAAAGCAAAAGAATATCTTTTTTAAAAGCATGGTAAAATGCTGCAAAGGTCCTTTAGTGTTACACGTTTAGTGCAGATTTGATAGTTGTTTGTTTTCATATCACGGAAGTCATCAACTGCTGCATGTTAGTCATTAGAGGCAAGCAGGAAGGGAGGAATAAAGTCAAGGAAAGGAAACAAATAGGGGGTTACATGTTACCTGGCTATGACAAACAGCACACAACTGACACCCAAGCAAGCCAGCAGAATATACATCCATATATCGGGTGAGAGGGGGTTGAGAAAGGAGAAGACCCCAGGATTGGTGCCATTGGGCTTGCGGTACAGGATACTTATCCCCAGCGTCATGAAGGGCTTTGAGAAGTCGATGACCTTCTCTCTGACGTAAGTGATGGCCAGAGGAGCAACTGCAAGGTCTGTTTTCTGCAAGGAGAAAAAAAGGCATGACATCTAGTAGGGGGATGGGTGTTTGTCTACCAATAAAAAAAACAACCAATTCAATTAACATCTGATTTCTGTCAACAGCCGCCGTGGTCAATATATACAGGAGGCAGAGACATAACATGAAAGAGAAAATTGCTAGGGTTGTTACTTCGACTAGATTATTAGGTGGGGAGACTGTTTTTCTGGAAATTACAGGTTATATGTCTGATCCGTTATATAAGGGGCAACAATCTTTGGATTAGATTAATCTGTGACAAATTAACCCCATGACGCCTTTGAACATAATATTCACCTTCTGCACAGTGCAGCACTCACACTTAAGTATTTTTGTGTAATTGCACCAAGAAATATCTCAGTTTAAGAGTGTATGTTTTCCTGTAGTATTTCATAATATATGCTATTAACATACAATAGTATAGTATTGTTAAGATGAAAATGTATGACAAAAATCCTCCAAAGCATGTGAAATGATGTTTTACTTTTCCCCGTCTGTTAGTTTGCTACAAACCACAGGTTATTAGAGCTACCTGACAAAGAAAGTTTCACCACAAATAGAATCTAAAAACTTTTGAGCAAATCTTTATACATGTAAATCTATGTAAAGTTTCCTAAGAAGCATCTAGTGCCACAATTACAGAATAATACTCTATGCTAATGCATAGTGTGGCAGTAGAACAAATAGAAATGGTAATAACATCTGTAACTTCATCAAGTTATCAAGCAATATTTGCCTGTAAATGCTAAGTTGCATTTCTATAAATAGATACCTCAACATAAATATGTAAAATTTATGAGGAAGATACACAATGTTTTAAAGTGTAAGGGTTCTGATTTCCATTTGCAGTCTATCTGCATAGTCTGACTAATACTGACCAATTCTGTTTGTGCAGGCTTTGGCAGCATGCAATGCAATTTTGAAATCAATGGCTAATTATGATTTAGTTTTTTTTTTTTTTTTAGCTTATGAAAATGTGTCTGTATTCATTGCCAGTGCACATAACTGGAACTGTTTCCCTGGATTTCAGTTATACCTTTTCCCAGTATCTGCTGGCTACAATGGAAGTCCAGAAATATTGGTCAGTGACCCTAGAAGTTTATTCATCAGATGATAGCTGTTGGTTTCCAAGATTAACAACTTGCTAATATGATGTAACATGAACCACCACAGGCTACTCGTCATACCAGAACAAATTAAACTTTACTTATACTTCCACAACCTAGTTTGCACATATGGCTAAGAGAACTGAAAGATAACTTATGTACTGGTGTGTCTTAGCTCCTTCCATTTCTTAATTTCTTCTTACTGTGTTGGGTTTTAGAAATTGTCAACTGAGCTAAACATGTTGAACTTGGAGCTAATAAATTTTGACATTTGCTGAAATACAGGAAGGAAAAAAACATATGAATTGACTCAGTCTATACAAGGATTAGGAGCTGCAAGATGGCAGATGGTTACATTGGCAGATTACTAGCAATTACAGCCTACTGCATATTACATTTTGTTTATCTGGTCAATGTTGTGTGTTTCTAGTGAGCAGACCAGTCATGGTCACTGAGGTCTGTGTCACTGGAACATGTAATTTGATTTCTGAGGAGGTGCATTTCAGACTATGTTGTATCTGTAGATTTAATGCAAAGTTTATATCAAGCTTGAAGATGCAGCATCAGCAAAATCCACGATTTATTTATTATTATTAATCTTATTTTTTTTAATTTGAAAACAGAGGGCTGCATAATTTGTTCTTTTAAATGCTCTTTTTTATAAAAAAAATAAATCTGATATTAAAGATAAATACTTGTGCAGTAAGCATATTGCAGCCTGTTTCCAATTCAAATGAGTATTCAAGAATTTCAAAGATTAATTCATTCAAACAAGAAGGAATATGGCAGGCTGCTGCGCCTCAGTGAAAATAAATTTCAGCTTTTAGAACCAAAATATTCCCACTGTACTGGCAGATGAAGACACAAATGACTTAATAATGAGAAGATTTTTTTTTAAAGTTCCCATACAAGTGTTCAGTTCAGAGACTTGTTTTTTTTGTTTTGAGTCAAGTGGCAATGAAGAGTAGCTTTATTAAAATATATCTGAATTAAAAAATTAGTGGACCATTATAAAATATGACTAGTAAAAATAAAATACTCAGATGAAAGCAGAAAAATGTTTAGCTTTGTCCTTCTTTCAGATGCAAATTCTGATCTCTGGATGTTTTTCTTGTCCCTGGTGACTCACATGGTCCATGAGCTCCCGCACCATGCCATTCCACTGGCCTGTGCTCTCGTCCAGTGCACCATACTTCCCATCTTCTACTAATCGCACCTCATAGCGGAAACCTAGTATGGCAGAGAGTTCTCTCAGCAGGTCGATACAGTAGCCCTCAAAGCGGTCGTTCCCATACAGAGGCTTGTCCGACTTCTTAAACATCACATACGGCTCCTCCTGTAGAGGGAAAATAAATTGCTATAGAAGTACAGAAGTCTGTACTCTTTGTATTATGTATTTTCCAGATGTAGTCGTAAACTGTTGGTGTGTGCTTGTGTTTTCATTTGGCTGTGTCTACCAGTATAGTGGATACACGCAGGGATTTGTTTGCCAGAGAGTCAGTGATGTTGGACGTCTTGCTTTTGTGAGTCTCTGTCATATTTAAACCGCTGGGAGGATCCCATGTTCCAATCTGTTGAAATAATTCAGTGTCAAGTTTATAGCAGCTTGTCTTGTCTACAGATGGGAACTGAAACACTTCAAAGCATCCACACTCACGTTCTGTTTTTTTTTTTTTTAACTTTAGCATCAGCTACACCAGTGAGTAACACACCTTTTCCAGCCCCTCCTCTTTCAGACTGATGACATCTAGGTCGAAATCAGTTCTCAGTCCATTAGTCTTGTTAAAAAGGACACGTCCTGTCAAACCATCCCAGTGTGCCTAAAGACAAAAATATACAGAATGATGCACTAAAATCCTCAGCTCTGAGCACAGTCGTTCCATTAACCTAAAGCCATCGTCTTTTCCGGGAATATCAATCCAACCCCTAACCATAAAAGTTTTTCTTTCCCAATTATGAATTCCATCTGGCACTCCTTTCACTGTCTATCTCAACAACATAACAAGAAACAATAAAGCAGCAAGAACAGAAGCAGGTTTGACAGGTAAGAGTTCATTATGCATGTGGTTCATTGTGCTTGAAGTTTCACTTCAAAGCCATTGGAGGAACAGACGGGCATGGGGAGCGATAGCAGACACAGGAGGGGGAGAAAGCACCAGCTACTACAATGGCTCATTCTGAAAATTACCTGCAATGATACCATCCAGAGAATGAAAGAGCTTTGTAGAACAAAGCAAATGGCTGACCCTGACTAGAGTTAAGGAGGCACGCAGAGCCTTTGATATAAAAACGGGTGGAGATATGCACAGGAAAAGTGTAGTTGAAAGACAAAGAGACAAACAAAAAATATGCAGTTACAGTGGATTATGTTGTAATGATTTAGATGTTATTTTTATGAAGATTATTTAGAGCAAATGAAAATTGCTTGCTTGAGATTTTCAATGGTTTTTTTATCAGGGTGATCAGAGATTTATACAAGCAAGATAAGGGAAGGTTTTCTATGAAAACTCATCTGAAATTGTATGACAAGTATCAACTAAAGAATTACAGTGGTGCACAAATACAATCTATAACACAATATGAAAGATACAATGTTCAGTAGATTTCATAGGTCAAAGGTTAAAATAGAGTGCACATTGACAGCAGTGACCTTGTACCTCTTTAATAAGGTTGATGAAACGCCCTCCAAAGCGCCACGGCTTGTGGCGATTACACTGCAGAGAGCTTACGGTAATCTGCTGGGACTGCTGCACTGCCACCGCCACCACATGCACGGCATCATACATCAGGGCCGCATCAGTCTGGAAATAGGAGGGTAATATGATTAGACATTTTATGAGACCACTTGATACGTTTGTCCGCACAACCTTTCGTCCCTACATTCATTCACCTGTACAGGGACAGAAGAAACTGTGAGAAGTCTCGGGTGACTTGCTTTACTCATAAGTCAGGACAACATGAATTAGGAGTACAGCCAGCAGTAAATGTCCCACACAAATGGCACAGTGTCTCAGCTTGTTAGTAAAAATACCCAACCACTGTCTGAGGCAATCAGAAAGCTCTGCCAGGGAAAGTCTCTCAGTGGAAGGGCGCCATGTCAGTGTGAAGACTAATGGTTCCTGATGGGTGTGCCTGTTCCCCAGAGAGAGGGAACGCAAAACAGGCACCAGTGCAGACAAGACGACTGTCACTGGCACACTCGATATAACATGTTAAGTACAGAGCACAAAAGGTAACTGGACATTGTACTAAAAACACCTATGATTGCTATGCATATAACCCCTGTAATAAGTCATCAAAGGGAGCAAATGCTTAAGCTGAAAATTCTCACTCTGACACACTGTGATTTATCTCCACCGCTCCAGTTGGCACACACGAACTCTTTTCATGCCGTCAGTCCACACAGTTTGACACACTCCATGCTCAGCTCATCGCAGATCCCCTTTCCATGGTCCCACACATGCTGAAATACACTATGGTGATCTTATTTGACAAGTCGTGGATGACCAACCTGCGAGGGAGTAAGAAGAGCTACTTTTGAGACCGCAAAGTATTTGCAGCTATAGGATCTTTGTGAATGTTCTGGCTGGCAAAGAAAATGAGCTGGCCTTCAGTGCAGCTATAGACACAGAGCAGGAGAATGCTGAGCAGACATTCAGCTCATATTGGTTCCCTATATTCATTCTATAGGTGCCGTGAAGCATCCGCTTCATTCATGTGAGCAAAAAGGAGGGGACAATGTACATTCTGTGTGGACTATTATGAATGAAAGGTGACAGGTCAGTTAAAGAAATGCAACTTACATCCAACAGCAAAAAAGAGATTTCTGGCAGCAAAAAAGAAATTAAAGATAGATTGGAGTTGATGGACTTCATGTGTGGTTTCAGTGGAGGGAAGATTGTCAGTTTTTTCTTTTCCCCATTCTCCTATTCTTTTGGAGTTGATGACTGCTGATGTCAAAGGCAGCAGCAGATCAGAGAATGGGAGACCCATCTTTGCACTCTTTCATCCTCTCTGCTTCCCTGGGAAAGGGAGCAGCTAGGGCCGTATCTGCTCTGCCAGTGACAGTAATGTGTGAATGTGTGTGTTTGTATATGTGTGTCGTTCATGACAAACCCTGATTAGGAATAAACTCTGTCTTCCACTAATCTGTTTCTTGAATAGCAAGGAGGACCTTTAAACACAGTCAGTATCCAGCACTATATTCTCTGCTCTGAAGGGAAAGTTTGTCTTGTCGGATCATTCAATTACTGGTCTACCAGGATATGCTGTTGGACTGAATCAAGTTATTTTTCCAACGTATTTTCAAGAAAGTTATATAAGTAATCTCCACATTCAGTTTCAGCCTGCTGTATTGGATTTCAGAAGTATGTAATATAGTTTGAACACATTTATTCCACTGTTAAAATGATTTTTTTGATTGATTTTAGTTCAGTTGTGACATTGTAGAATTTATGCAATTCAAATTGAATCTCTACTTCTACTATTTCTTTTTAAAACTCTCCATAAATACCTCTTCTTTTCAGTTTTGCAAATGACCTTTTAACTTTTCCCTAAAAAAATTGTTTTTTTTCTTTCAAAATAAATCAGTATCACTTTCCAACTCCTCCATCTACAAACTCTTTATTCTTTTGGGTCAAACTACAGTGTGCACTGCATTTTCAGTTGATCATTTTGGCTACAAATATATTCTGTGAAAAATACTCCTGGGAATAACAATCTTACAGCTTGTTCACTAAAATCCATCAGAATCCTCAGCTTGGAAGTTTATTTTTGGTTTGCTTCTCAGAGCCTGGATGTAAAATCCAAGGGAAGTGTTTTAGCACAGCCGTGATGTGTGACAGCAGAGTGATGATTCATTTTTAACAGATGAACTTGTACCTCTTACTTCAAGAAATGATGGGTGTTTGTTTTTTCCTAAATTACTTGTGACATAAAAATTTCTTTCCTATGATTTCAAAATAAAAATTATAAATATTTTCTTAAAATACACACAAATGTGCACTGAAGACAAGTAGGAGAATTATCCTCTGTGACAAATATTACATATGCTTAAAATATATGAAATATTGAAGAACAGAAAACGAAAGAAAGAAATGTGAAAGATTTTGAACCTACATAAACAGGGAAGATTTTTTGCTGACAAGGGGGCAGCTGAAACGAACTGTGACACTGCTCAGTGTCCAGTTGATATAAACAATTGCATGTTACACCTTCAGCAGTTGTAGAGGAAGAACAAAACATAGTTTTGTTCTGTTTTGCTGTTGTAAGCTGAGTTCCCACTTAAACAAAATTTGATTATGAATCAATGTGACATGAAATTCATGATGATTCATTGTGGGGTGGATTCTGGAGCACAGTTTTTATGAAATGTTTTAAAGAAATGGCTTTGGTGTTTTTAGGACTCTTTGTGAACCAGTTGGAGTGATTACAATAAAGATATGAAATGAGACAGTGCAGTAAAGATACAAAAATGTGACAAATTGTTAAGAAAAACGGAAGGAAAATGTTACAAACTCACTCAACATGTTACGAGGTATTTATGACTTTCATGAAGCGAGGTGTCCCCTGTCTGCAACTGAATTCTGAACATTTGTGACACTTTATGGTGGGAAAAATTTGGCGAACCAGCCCGATGTGGTTGCGAAAGATTAGGCTGCATTTACAAAGGAATTACAACAGTCTACATCACTGTTGTGACGTGTTATAAAGGTTTTTGAAATCATAGTCCTTCATGAAAGTTTGGCACCCCGACTTCCATGACAATGCAAGGTTTTTATGAGGTCTTGAAAATCAGTACACTCAAGGAATTCAATCACATAGCACATACAATATGTATGTCTTTCAATCACAAACTGAATTACTGATAATTCATAATCACTTTCACATATGTGGTATTGGGGCTTTACTGAACAGAAACTCTATACAGCTCTGTATAGCCAAGCGGAGCTGCACATTCAGGTGATAATTACCATGGCTGATCCCTAAATTTACAGACACTGTTATTTGTGACATTGCTCATATAAAATGTCAGTGAAAATATCAGTTTTAAAACTAAATGTGGCATTACATTATTTTACCAAGCAGATCATTGTAGAATAAGCACAACTGCAAAAAAAGAGTGAGAAGCTAAGATTAGTAATATGAATGACAGACAAAACAAATAGATTTGGTTACAAGATGCCTTGGTTTATTTAAAAACGGGATATTTGATGTTTAATATTCCAAACACAGTTTATACTATAAAACTATGCTGTGTTTGTGCTTGGTGTTCAAGTCATTCTACTGATTCCACCATCAACCTCTCCATTTAAACTATGTTTACCATTCTATTAGCCTCACTTTTGGCTTAAAAACCATTCATGGAAATATTGCCCACATCGTTCAACTTTTGATGTCTGTGATATATCAAATATTGCCAGGCTCAAATGATTTATAAGTCAAAGATTTTTTTCTGACTCTGGAGCAGAACATTCCCTGAAAATCCCTTTATGATGGAAGCAAAAAAAGGCTGGCATCAAGTGGAAGAAGAGATCAAGGGGGACAAAATATGAAATGATGGCTCATAGTTCTGGCAGATTGCATTCAATTTAAAAACAATCCAAGAGCGATCTTGATATTTATTACAGAGCCAAGCACAGGTCCTGTGGGGTGTTTTAAGTGCTTTAAGTGGAACCAATCTTGAACCCCTGGGACACTCAGCTACAGAAGGGAAGGGGTTTCAAGGAAGATGCCTAAAACCTTTGTTTCCTTGTCCTTCTCATTTCTCTCCCCCGCTCTCTCACTCAAACACCCACATAACCATCTGAAATCAAACACTCCTCATGGGTGTCACTAAAGTTACCAGTCCAGAAACCACTTTCTTTCAACTCAGACTGTGCATTTTCCCCTGCAAAGTATAAGCTGTAAGGACAAAAATATTGGGCTACCAGTGGCATTGTGGTATGGTGTTTAGCACTGTTATCTCACCGCAAGATGTTCCTGGGTTCCTGGTTAGGTTAATTGGCAATTCTTTAATTGACTGTAAGTGTGAATGTGAGAGTCAGTGGTTGTCTGTCTCTTTGTGTTAGCTCTGTGATAGACTGGTGACTGGTCCAGGATGAACCCTGTCCCTCGTCACATGGCAGCTGGGATAGGCTCCAGCCCCCCTGTGGCCACAAATTAGATAAATGGAAGAAGATGGATTGATAGTGGGCCACCTACACAAGCTTTTATGACATCCCATTGTAAATCCACAGGTATTAATATGGAGATTTTGGAGAGTGTCTGTGGGAATTTTTTGCCTATATATCAAGAGGAAGATTTGTGACATCAGACACTGATGTTGGTTGAGAGAGCCTGGCTTGCAGTCTCTGTTGTTGTTCATCCCAAAAATGTTCGATGGGGTTAAGGTCAGGGCTCTGCACTGGACATTCAAGTTCTTCCACAACAAACTCATCCAGCCATACCTTTTTGGACCGTCCTATGTGCACTTGGGCACAGTCATAATGGAGCATAAAAGGGCCTTCCCCAAACTGGTCCCACAAATTTGGAAGCATAGAATCTCCATTATATCTTGGTAAGCTGAATCATTAAGATTTCCCTTCAATGAAAGTAAGGGGCACAAGCCAACCCCAGAAAAAACCCCCATAGCATTATCCCTCCTCCACCAAACTTTACAGTTGGCACAGTGCAGAAAGGCATTCTCCTCATGGCATTTACCGAAACACCACTCATCCATCAGACTGCCAGATAGAGAAGCGTGATGCATCACTCCACAGAACACATTTTTACAGCTCTAGGTAACCAGTGGAGACATGATTTTTTTACCATTCCAGCCAACGCTTGGTGATGTAAGGCTTGCATGCAGCTGCTTGGCCATGGAAACACATGCCATGAAGCGCACAGTTCTTGTGCTGATGTTAATGTAAAAAGAGATCTTGAGCTCTGCAGTTATTGAGTCAGCAGATTGTTGCTGACTTTTACGCTGTATTCATGTCAGAATTAGATAATTCCGCTCTGTAACTTTATGTGGTCTGTGACTTTGTGCCTATGTTGCTGTGGTTCCTAAATGCTTCTACAATAATTCAACTTAAATTTGATCCCAGAATATCTAGGAGGGACAAAATGTCACAAATTACTTGTTGCAACGCTGGCATCCTTTTTACAGTACGAGGCTCAAATTCAGTGAGCTCTTTAGAGCAACCCATTCTTTCACAAATGTTTATAAAGGCAGACTGCATAACTAGGTGCTTGATTTTATGCCTGTGGCAATGAAACTGAATGAAACACCTGAATTCAATGATTAACATGTGTTGCCCTGTTTTTTTCTCTTCCCTTCCAACCCTTGATGACTTCGTTCATCTTTGCATGTCCCTTTCTCAAAAACATGATAGGTGAGAAACATGTAAATAATTAACATGCATGTGAAAGCCGGTTATCGAAATGTGTAGACATCACACGCACAAAAGCAGGATCACACTCAACTTGCAAGCTTCCCAGAGGCAAGGCCTATTTGTTGTAGTTGCATGCAGTTCCCTAATTTAAAATCAGGTGAACTGAAAACTCTACTGAGCTAGCTGCTGAGTGCATGTCTATCTCTGTGTGTGTTTATACAAATATATTCATTTTCCTTGCATCAGTATTCATACCAGCTCTCCACCTGTGCATAATTCCATAATTCCTCTGATAATGTAGCACTATGAAAAACGACATCTCTCTTTCTCTTCTCACCTCAGCTATCAGCTATCCGCTTCCCAGCAATCCTCTAAACAAAACACACATACAGCTGGCCAACTTCTGATTGACATGTACAGTGACTGCGTATGGACAGTGGAACTTCAGTCTTTATACATATTCATCTGATTAGCCCTAATGAGATTAGTACTGACCTGTTATTTACTGTGCATCAGTACCAGGCACAGAGCAACGACATCAACTCACACACGCACATGCACACAGACACAAACACAGACACACAACATGTAAAAATGTGCACTCCAACAAACACTCGTCCCTGCAGCATTGCCATCAGCATCAGAGTCACAGTGTCAGCAGGAGAGAGGAAAGCTCTTTGTTTTCTTGGAGCTGAAGTCACTGTGCCCTCAGATCACACACAGACCCATGGGGTTTGATGATTTGATAGAAGAAGGAGGTAATTATTCTTTTCTTTCATAGTTTATATGTATTTGTGCTGCTTCACTGCACCGTCTGTGTAAGCATTAGAGTCACAGATTCTGCTGTCAGATAAGTAGCAGCATTTCTAAACTTTTTAACAATTACATCCCCACACCTCCTCTTTATTTTTCTTTTGTTAGAACATCACATAATGATTTGTAATTTTGACTTCAATTAAGGAAGCCAATCTCTCACATCTCCACTGAGTGAGATACTGCATTTGTTTTAGCTCGTAAGATTAAATTCTTGCATGGAGTATGGACACTGATGGAAAATGTCGGTACTTAATTATTCACTGAATTCCACCTTTGTGGAAAACAAAATGGGACTAATATGGACTCACTGACAATGGTATTGCCTCCATCACTTTAAGTTTCATTACTTAAAATTTAAATTTAGAAAAATATACTTAATTGCTTGATGCTTATTTACTTGATGAGCGTTAAAAGATCAATACGGCCATCCTCTGTTTGGTCATTATAAAAGTGGAGCAAGCTCTTATTCCAACCAAACAGTTAAACATAACTTCACTGTCTTGCAAAATGTGCTGTATATTTATTAGCTCAGATATATAATGTAGCTTGGCTTAGCTTAGTGTAACATCTGAAAAGCCAAAGGTTGTCCGATCTTCACCAAATTTGGGGTGGTTGTGGCTCAGGAGATAGAGCGAGTCATCTTCCAGACAGAAGGTTTGTGGTTGGATCCTCGACTCCTCCAGCCTATATGCTGAAGTGTCCTGGGGCAAGACACTGAACCCTAAACTGTTCCTGACGCATCCTTTGGAGAGTGAATATGTGTGATAGTGCGCTCAAGGCACAGAATAAAGTGATGTATGTGTGAATGAGACTTGCTGTAAAAAGCACTTTGAGTGCTTAGTTAGAGTAGAAAAGCACTATATAAATACCAGTCCATTTACCATACAGAGGAAAGCATTTAGAAGTACTGATAAAATTCCCATCATGGTTCTCACAAACACAAGAAAGACTTCACATGTTAATTAGTTAATTTATGAAGTGATGGTATGAGGGTATTGCTATCTTTTCAGCACAGTCAATTTAGCTACTTCCCTCTATAAAGGCTAAGTGATTAAGACAACTTCTTCTCGTTCTAGTTTCACATCGAACAGTTCTGCTTTATTACATTTGTTTAATTTTAAAATTTAAATATATATATTTTAAAAAAATATTTATTTATTTTTAAGGGTCTGTTTTTTAAAAATATTTTTAAGGGTCTGTGCACACAAAAAAGAGAGATACATTTACTAGAGGAGTTATAATGATGCTCTAATTTAGCTCCTGGTATGAAAGTGAATGAAATATATTCCAAAATGACTCAATATTCTTATGTTTTTGGTACTATTAGTACTGTGACAAACAACTTGTAATATAACATGTATGTAACAATGGATAGTACTTAAATGCAATATAGATTATTTATCATGCACTGCTATCAGGTAAATGCGATGTGATATGATGACTCCAAATATATCGCCAGAATATTTATTCTTCAAGCGACAAGAAAACAAGGAATCTTACAACAGATGGTGTGGGTCCCACAGAGACCCTCTTTCAGTCAGTGTGGAACTGCATGAAGTGAAAAGAAGACACTAATGTAGCCTAAATCCACAGAACTGTGGTGAGATGCTTGGAACAACCCAAATGCCAAGTTCAATGCATACATTCTCAGCAAGTGAGAGAGCCGGTCCTGTTTTGAAGTCAAACTGTGGTCACTAAAATACTGATAGGACTTAATGTTTTTAAGTTAAAAAAGAAGTATTAATGGCTTTTGAATGCCTCTTTTCAAACTTATTACATAGTGTTTCTGGCATTAATGTCTTGTATGAGACCCTGGGTGATGAAAGTCACTGCACTGAGAATTGTGCAAATGTTCAGTTCTTGAAAGAAAAAAGATGTGTGGAAAAACACTGAAATGTGGCATGTGTGATTTATGGGGCATATTATGAGTTTTTCAGGTTTACTGGCAGAGAAGGAAGAGCAGGCAGTCAGATCATTTTGGTGAGGAAAAAAACCCCGGGTGAAAACAGCTCAGTGTACCGCCACCTCTCCTTCTGTCCTTAACTTTTCCACTCTGTGTCTCTTCATCTCTTTCTGACTGCCTATGCTCTGCCCCAATCCCTCCTCTCTTCACCCACTGTCGCGTCCTCCCTTTCATCCCCTTTGTCGGCCCTCTGCCTTCCCCAGTTGCTCTCTTAAGTATTTCACAGAGCCGTGTGTGAGTATTGCTCAGAGTGTGAATATATGTGGGCTTTGCCAGTGCCGTCACTGCTTTTTTTTTCTCTTTTTCTTTTGTGCATTAGAGGTTTAATCCCTTTCTCACATTGCATTTCCACATGCTGAAGCAACAGAGCAGCCCTGCTGGATTTTTTTAAAATGAGGTTTTTGTCACAGGGAAGTAAAACTGGCTTCCTCCAACAAGGACCCTTGGGTAACAGATTCGTTGATGGAGGCTGGATTTATGTGAAAGCACATTCATGGTTTTATTGTAGATTTAAGCACACTTTAAAAGGGGATAAAGGACTACACTGCAGAGGTTTTTGGTTGAAAAGAGAGGGTCCACTGGGAATGGTGAGAATGTGAGCAGAACTCTGTTTGATGTCTATATATATATATATTCATTTAGTACTGTTGTAGTATTATTAGGGTACCCTTATCATATACTGACAGTGGCTTTAATGTTGACAAAACCTCCATTTTGACCTTACATATTACATTTATTAATGCCTAAGTGATTGTTTCACTTCAAAGATTAACTTTACTTTATTACTACAACCTTGTTTTTTCTTGGTTAACCCTTTAATGCTGATGAAATCAAATTTGAAGGCAAAAGGGAAGAGAATGAGAGGCTCAAACCCCAGTCAAATTTGGTAAACAATTGGTTTACATTGCTAAATTGGTGAAGCAGTTCAAATATGCACAGACATCTCATGCCAACTATCTAGTCCCTCTTCTGTTTGCTCCAAACAAACTACTGGTGTTGTTGCCAGAAACCCATTTTTGCATACAAGATTAGTCTTATTTGGGCTTTTCAGAAAGTTTTAATTCAACACACAGTAAGACCAAAAACTTAAAATTTGAATGACTGTACCAAAAAATGTCTGACATTTCTATCCAAAAAACTGCTCACTTCAAACCACAGCGAGATGAACCAACCAAGTAACACATTGCCTGCCATCTCTACAGCCAAGCCAATAGCACTGTTAAAAATATCACAGATTATGACTGCACATGAGAAATATCAAATATGATGCTGCGCCTAACTACTTTATTAAGTCTGACAAAAGAGGCTGTGATTGCTCAGAGCAGTGGTGTCCCACCAGACCCTTCAGGCAACAGCATGCTGCTGGCAGCACGGTCCATTTCAGAGTCCACCCTAATTAACACCATGCTGCCTAACCTACATCTGATTAAGTGCCTGCTTAACATGATGGCCTTTTCTCGTATTTAATCAGCCTCCAGCCAGGTTTTGCTAAAGAGGCTAGTAGGTGCCTGTTCTGAAAGTTTTATCTCACCTCGGTTCATGACAAGGGCTTTCCAGAATTTCCAGAGTAACTGAGCTTTTACTTTTCAAACCAATCGAAACAAAAGCAAAGCATGGGTTATGATTAAATGAGGGTCATTTAAAACTCAGCTTCAGCTATTGAGATCTAACCTCTAGTGTGGTAAGGGAAGAGAGGAAGGTTGGTAAATGGCAGAACGGTCCTTCATATTTCCCTACCATCTGGGTGGACTGGCCAGGCCAAAGAGGAGAGAAGAGTGAGGATGTAGGGAGTATGGAGGGAGTTCACTCTTGATCCACTACATAAACAGCACAGCCAGTGTTAATTACATCTGGGGTATGGCTAGATAGTGTCCATTTTTCAAGGGTCTCTCCAGAATACCAGAGTAGTAAGATGCACTTGCTTATAAAAAAAAGTACAAGAAGAAAATCCTATTGTGATACTGGACATTAACATGCATTTTAATGTAAAAGCTGCAATAACTGTGTTGCAGTAGGGGATGGACTCATCTTTGCTTGCATATGTGCATATGAGACACATGCCTTTTACACATTTATCAGTGAATTTTTACGTACAGTGGGACCACTAAAGGTATATCCCCAAAAAGCCCCAATTTCTTCATAAATGCTGACCTGACCCCCGTGACATGATGTGAAGCTATGAGTCCACAATTAATTTGATTTTTGTTTAATGCGGATTGGATGAATAGTTACCTCTGTAACTAATATGGCTAAAAAAATCTTGAAAACATACAGAAAATGCCACCTAGCGGCCAATCTGTATTTTCAAAATGGTTGAAAATCTAATCAGTTCCACATCTCATGGAGGTCTATCAGTGTGCCAAAATGTAAAATCCTGCAGCAACTGCATTATTACGCTCGCACAAAGGATTTGTAGCAACGCTGGCAGAAGTGGTGGCACGGTGTCACCATGAAAGTACATGATCCCATGATCAATTTGGTTTTTGTTTCATGCAGATTGAATAAATATTCACAGAAATATTGTTAAAAATGTGCAATTTTAACCAATTTTAGCACCAGCAGATGGCAACAGTGGCAGACATTTGTGGCATCACCACATACATGTATGATCCCACCATCAATTTGGTTTTTGTTTTGTGCAGATTGGAGTAATGGTCACAGAGATATGGCTAAAAATGTAAAACAAACAAACAAACAAACAAACAGAAAACAAACAACCAAAAAAACCCTTTACAGATAAGGCCACCTAATGGCAAATCCGGATTTTTAAAATGACTGAAAATCTATACGGGTCCAGATCTCATGGAATTCGATCACTGTGCCAGTATTTAAAATCCTGCATCAAATAGTTTTTGCACTATTGCAGTGACACGAAGGATTTGCAGTAGCAATGCTGATAATGCTGATTATTTCACCATATTCCCACTTTTTGAGATATAAATGCATACAGGCAAGGGTAAAGCAATCAAGTATTCAGATTTCATTAACAGTTAAGAAGTTGTATCTCAGTAAGAATTTGAATTATCATTACATTACACACAGACATTTAAAAGTTGCATCAGAGATTCAGTGATATCATTTTGCAAATGCATGTTGTTATAGTGTAAATAAATGTTAAAGAGTAATTGGAAAGGTAGCAGAGCAGAGCTATTTAAGTAGAATGGGATCCCAGATATATACAAGTACCTCAGCATTGCAAATTTTCTTTTGACTGTACTGTTTGAAGCTATGAACTGTTGCCTTCTGTCAATGCTGGACGCTCATACTTTAAACAGTATGTAACAGCATATACAAGTGGGTTACAACACCCCCCCAAAAAAACAACAAAAAAAACAAAACAAAAAACAAAAAAAAGAACAAAAACAGAACCCTTACCTGTTCTTCACAGCATACATAGACTCTGTTATGCTGTGTGGATATGTTGTTATACTGACATATTTTAGGTCACTGCAAATCAATGCAAAGTTTGAGTGATCACCCTTAACCTGTCATTAAACATTTCTATCTGGATGGAAGTGGTGTCTTCCAGGATCATAGGGAATGAGGAGTCACTGACAGTTTTGATGAGAATAAAGTGAATCATATTCTTTGGTAGCAGTCACCTGATTGCAACCAAATGAATAGCTATGTGGCAGACTTTGAACTGGCTTGGAAAATCAATGCCAGGGCACACTGAAGCTATAAGAGGTTGTGATGGCACAACACTATACAAAAACACTCTGTGTATGTTTTTTATTTAATATCTCTTGTGTATCCTGAATATATGTGTGTTTATCTCAGTCCATCCATCCATCCATCCATCCGTCCATCCATCCGTCCATCCATCCATTCTCTTTTGCTTACCCAATTTAGGATAAGCAAAGATGTAGGGGTGCTGGAGCCTATTCCAGGGGCAGGGTACAACCTGGGCAAGTTGCTAGTCTCTCACAGGGCTAACAGAGAGAGACAGAGAACCATTCACACTCACATTCACACCTACGGTCAATTTAAAATTGCCAATTAACCTAACCCTGCACGTATTTGGACTGTTGGGGGTGACCATAGTACTTGGGGAGGACTCATGCAGAACTTGCAAACTTTATACAAAAAAGGCACCAGCCGGCTGGTGGATTCTTGCTGTGAGGTGACAGTGCTAACCACCGCACCATTGTTTCTACCCCATGTGTGTTTGTGTCTTAAAACTCTTGCTCTTATGGGATCTTTACCTTACAATGTACGATGCCTTATGGGTGCCTTATAATATTTGTAATCGAACTGAATTTAAAATAAATTGTGTGTCTGTGTGTCCATGTGATTGTAAGTGTAAGTGGGAGGGCCGGCCTCTCTAAGGATAATAGCTTGCCAAGAGATCCCAAGGCCAGCCAGTATCCCCAAGCTGAAGTGTGACCATGACACACAGCTCCTGCTGCTTGCACTGGCCTCCAGGGACTGTTTGGATGATCACAATCAGATCATGGTTGTAGTCCCCATTGCAAATTCTTTTATTGACCTATACAATGCCACCAGGTGCCTGCTTGCATTACTATTGAGGAATATGTGGTGTACATGCCTAGTGGGGTGTGGAGTTTCATCTTTTATATTTATATGTTAACTTTTCACATTGTGCTGAATTTTAATCTATTAACATGTGAACACAATAAGTAAACATGAAGCAAAATCAAAGGAAAAAAGGATAATAATTTCTCTTTTTAAATTCCTCCTCTCTCCTTGGCTGTTCTCACTCACAAAAGGCTTCTATGGACCGAGGGAGCACTGGTGCTAATAATGTTGATACTGTGCCAAGCCCAGCTGGTGGTGCCCGGCACAGGGCATCGAGTGTCTGCTCTCCACAGTCGCTGTCTGTAAAAGGCTCTCTCCACTGCCAACTGGGATCAGAGGAGGAGGAAGGGGGGGATCACATTGCTGTAATGGACGCAACCAACCTGTGAACCTCCGTGGAGCTCATTCTCTTAGCTCCAGCTTAATTCAAATACAATAAATAAGCATCATGTTATTCTGTGCAGGTTAACAAAAGGTTGGGGTGGGGGTGGGGGGTGGGGGTTGTCAGTACACTGAAGAGCAGGTCGTAATGACAACTAATTAGAAAATGATCATACTGGACATTTATTTATTGTCAGAGATGATAACCCAGGGTTGAGCAATCTTTTTTGTCATAGGGCCAGGCAGACTTTGATACAGTAAGCAGAGGGCTGCACACTGAACAGGAAAAAAGAAAGATAACACACACAGTACTGAAATATGTTAAAATCCATAAACTTGTCGTAGACATAAAATAAGGCTGGGTTGTTGTGTCAAAATGCAAAGACTTTCTGTAATAAAATGTTGACTTTTCTGTGTCAGTCTGCTGGATAATCAACTTAAATGTGCAATACACATTTTAAAACATGCCTGCATCAGTGAATGGAAAAATTAAACATTTACAGATAAAATTATAAACATATACACGGTCATATTCATGAATATTAATTTAATCGTTTTATGTTTTGTTGTAACATGTGTACCTGAGCGAGACCTTAATACCATCACAGTTCATATCTCTGTCACTGAATGAATAAGAGCTCAGATAATATTTATCTCCACCAAGGAGGTTATGCTTTCACTATGCTTGTGCACGTTGATAACTCAAAAAGTTATCACAGTTATAACAGATCTTAATAAAATTGTCTTGAGGGGTAGGTTTTGTTATGGAAAGGATCCAGAGCATAATAAAGATCAAGAAATGTATTTATGTATGTATGTATGTATGTATGTATGTATTTATTTATTTATTTATTTATTTATTTAACTAACTAACTAACTAACTACTGAGGGATAAGGGACTATATGTGGCCTTGGTGGAGGTTTGTGCTCTCTGAGTGCTTCTACTTAATCTTTATGAACACATTTTTATATATATGCCTACCCATTATTTACTTGGGTGGATTTCCCAGGTATATTACTAGCCACCAAGTACATTTTGTGTTTCATTGTCGTTTTTTCAACTGTCTGAAACGACAATAAAGTATTAGGCAATACTTGAGCTCTTATTTTGAAAGTTCAATCCCCGCTGACCACTGACCCTTCCTGTTACCTGCTGGTAGGCAAGACTCAACTGGTGGTTCGCTGAGTCTAACTATTATTTCTATCACCTTCCTGGATTGCAGCTTGTGCTGGTACTCCTTGATCTGCTCTGAAAACCAACAGTAAACTGGAGGGTCATTCCAACCGCTTCTTGCAGCATGTTGTGAACTAGATTATGTGCAGCTACACTGGTAGCTCATTGAGGCTGCAGAGCAGAAGGCGGACTACTGTTGGAAATTGCAGTTTAAGATGGCAGAGTCTGAGTCCAAGTAATGAGAAACACAGAGGAGAGACAGCTGATATTTGCTCCATTATTTATTGACACAAGTGTTTTTAGAATGATTTATTAATGTATTTAAGAAAACCTAGGTACACCTCCTTTCACACACACCCTGCTGAAACTACACCTTTTATTGATTTTTGTTTTTCTTTTTTCAGTTTTCCTTTAAAGAACGTTGGGGGGGCCAGATTGAAATGACCTGCTGGCTGATTCCTGCCCCCAAGCCTTATTTTGCCCATGCGTATGGTAATCAATATATGCTGCTCAAAAAAAAATTAAAGGAAAACTTTTTAAATTAGAGTAAAGCATCAAGTCAGTTAAACTTCTAGTATGTTGATCTGATCATTTAAGTAGCAGAAGGTGTTTTAATCAATTTCAGCTGCTTTGGTGTTAAATCAACGAGAGGTGCACTAGGGTTGCAACAATGAGACAACCCTCAGAACAGGAATGGTTTTACAGGTGGCTACTGACATTTTTTTTTTTTTTTTTACCTCCCCATCTTTTTTCACCGTTTTTCACTAGCTTTGCATTTGGCCAGGGTCAGTGTCACTACTGGTAGCATAAGGCGATACCTGGACCCTACAGAGGTTGCACAGATGGTCCAACTCCTCCAGGATTGCACATCAATACGTGTCATTGCCAGGAGATTTGGTGTCTCCTAGCACAGTTTCAAGAGTACAGAGGAGATTCCAAGAGACAGGCAGTTATTCTAGGAGAGCTGGACAGAGCCGTAGAAGATTCCTTAACCCATCAGCAGAAGTGGTATTTGTTCCTTTGTGCAAAGAGGAACAGGATGAGCACTGCTAGAGCCCTAATGACCTCCAGCCGGCCACTGGTGTAAATAGTTCTGATCAAACAATCAGAAACAGGCTTCATGAGAATGGCCTGAGGTCCTGATGTCTTCTAGTGGACCCTATGCTCACTTCCTGACACCGTGGAGCTCAATTGGCATTTGCCATGGAATACCAGAATTGGCAGGTCTACCACTGTTGCACAGTGGTTTTCACAGATGAGAGCAGGTTCACCCTGAGCACATGTGACAGATGTGAAAGGGTCCAGAGAAGCAGTGAAGAGTTATGCTGCCTGTAACATCATTCAGCATGACTGGTTTGGTGGTGGGTCAGTGATGGTCTAGGGAAGCATGTCCATGGAGAGACGCATAGAGCTCTACGGGCTAGGCAACGGCACCCTGATTGACGTTAGGTATGGGGATGAAATCCTTGGATCCATTGTCAGACCATACACTGTGGGCCCTGGGTTCCTCCTGGTACACAACAATACCCGGCCTCAGACAGTTCCTGAAGGATGAAGGAACTGGTACTATTGACTGGGACCCACACTCATCTGATCTAAATCCAATAGAACACCTCTGGGACATTATGTTTTGGTCCACCTGATGCCACCAGGGTTCACCTCAGACTGTCCAGGAGCTCAGTGATGCCTTGGTCCAGATCTGGGACAAGATGCCCCAGGACACCATCCATAGTCTCATTAGAAGCCTGCCAAGATGTTGTCAAGCATGCATACAAGCACATGGGGGGCATACAAACTACTGAATACCATTCTGAGTTGCTACAATGAAATTTTGGCAAAAAGGACTAGCCTGGTGCATCATTTTTTTTTGCTTTGAGTTTTGGAGTGTCTTTGAATTCAGCCCTTTGTAGGTTGATAATTTCTATTTCCATTAATTATGTGACATTCTTTGGTTTCTAACACATTACTCAGTCCATATCAGTATAGATAACCAGCATGAATTTTTTTCTCATTGAGCTTTGATGTGTTTTCAAAGCGTTCCTTTAACTTTTGAGCAGTGTATGTGCTGAAGGAGATATTTTACATTTGAAAATAATATGTAGTTGAGCCCTGCACCAAATGGAATCCAAAAATCCAATACCCAATACAAAACAATGCTATAAAAAGAAATATGTGAATATTTATGGTACTGTAAAACTTATTTAAGCTGCAGGGTACAAGTCAGTTTTGAACAAATGAAAGGATTCCCCAACTGCTGAATTTATGTTTCTAGTAAGGTTTATTTGTGCAGTGACTCATATCAGGAAAAATTATAGTATGTATTCAATAGTGTGCTGACTAGGGAGCACACATTTGGCTCAGCACCCACGCTGAGGACCCTCATTTGGCTGAAATGTTGTATGAATGACGCTCACTGGGAGAGGGATTCGTGTGTCAATATTGTCTTTCCATTGTTGGTTTCCAGGGAGGCATGTGCTGTATTAAACACACTAGTGAGGCCATATCTGAGCCAAGTCCTCCCCTCCTGGAACTCAGTCTTCCAGTGTGTGCTCAGAATGTTTCAAACATACATGCAGTGCAGTAAAAACACCAATTTGTATGTAAACATGCATGATAAAAAACCTTATAAATGGCATATAGCTGCCACCTTGCAGGCTTCTCCATTCTGCTCTCACTGTGTGGGTGTCTCCCACTTTACTCCCAGCAGTGCTTGTTAATGCAGCTTAGGTGTCTGCTCTTTCATCCTCGCTCTCCCTGTCATGCTTTACCCCTGTGTATCATTTCTAGTCAAACTTGCTTTTTTCTTTTCTCTCCCTAAATCATTTTTTTTTGTTCCCATTAGCCCCAATTTAAGCCTTAACTGAAATTAAGCATACTTATCACAAATTATTTTAAAAGGCACAATCTGTAAAACAAAAACATTACATTTAAATTTGGTGGTAGAATTTCATTATTTGTTGATATGGTAGTTACTGGTGGTAATACCAAGATCATTCCAATAATACGCATCCAATTATTCAGTTCAAATGTATCAACTACTGGAGAAAGCAAACACGTCTCGACTGCAACTGCCATGTAGAATTAAGAAAGAAATATAAAGAAGAAAAAGATGTTGTAAATGTTGCATTTCACATTGTGTAAAATGCATGCATGCTCCAGATTTTGTTTTCAGAATAACATCCAGAGGCCTGCCTTACAAAAGCAATTTGTGTGCACTTGGCTGTCTTACGGTTCACAAGTCAGTTTTAGTTGCTTTTACATGTGCAAGTGCTGAAAGGCACTCACATGCTCAGGCACCAGTCACAAATACTGAGTTTGTTTTGGTTAATGAAATGTGTTAAAATTAGCAAGGAGGAAATTATTTTATATTGCAAAACACAGCTTGCATGTTGCAAATTTGGTGAACTGGGACCCAGTACATGCATGTAACATTTTTTGTTAGGCATGTAATGCATATCTCATGGGGGAACAGTAGACTGTCACTAACAATTATACACACAAGCAGCTAAAGAATACCATTACAGTGAATAGCCATAGTCTTAAAAGGTTCCCCATGAAAAGTGCTATATAAAGAACAGTTTTAAGAGTTGACTTTGAAAGATGAAACCATTTTTCACATACACTATATGAACAAAAATATTGGGCCAGCTACAGATTACAGCTACTGGAGCTTTTATGACATCTCATTCTAAACCCATAGGCAGTAATATGGAGTTGGTCCCCCATTTGCAGCTATAACAGGTTCCACTGTTCAGAGAAGGCTTTCTACAAGATTTTCAAGTGTGCCTGTCGTATTTTTGCCCATTCATCCAGAAGAGCTTTTGTAAGGCCAGTCAGTGATATTGGATGACAGGGCCTGGCTCACAGTCTCTGTTATAGTTCATCCCAAACTCATCCAACTATGCCTTTATGGACCTTGCTTTGTGCACTCAGGCATAGTCATGATGGATAAGAAGAAAGAGTCTTTCCCAAACTTTTCCCACAAAGTTGGAAGCATAAAATTGTCCAAAATGTTTTGTTAAACTAAAGCATTAAGATTTCCCTTCAATGGAAGTAAGGGTCACAGGCCAAACCCCCCCTCCCAAAAAACAAAAAACAAAACAAAACAAAAACAGCCCCATAACATTATCCCTCCTCCACCAAACGTTACAGTTGGCACAATACAGTCAAGGCACATTCTCCTGGCATTCACCAAACTCCACTCCACTCCACTTGGCCATGTTCTTGGTGATATAAGGCTTACACACAGTTGCTTGGCCATAGAAACCCATACCACGAAGTTCCCAGCACACAGTTTATGTGCTGATGTTTATGCCAGAGAAAGTTTGGAACTCTGCAGTTTCTGAGTCAACAGACTTATGCACTACGTGCCTTAGCACTCAGTGAACCTGCCACTCGTGGGTGAGTTGTTGTGACTTCAAGAAGGGGAGACATTTCACTAACTGCAATTTTCCTGGAATTAATTAAGTATTCCAATTCTGACTTGTTGTAATTGTTCCATGCTCAAATCCAGCAAGCTCTTTAAGCAACCCATTTTTTTTCACAAATGCTTGTAAAGACAGACTGCATCGCTCAGTGCATGATTTTCTACATACTGTATGTGGCAAGGGGACTGAATGAAACACTGGAATTCAATGATTAAGAGGTATGGCCCAATACTTTTGTCCAGAAAGTGTATGTCTACAAAACTACTTTTTTGGGTATCAGAATCAAAATCAGAATCAGAATACTTTATTAATCCCAAGGGGAAAATTGCATTTAGTTACAGACACTCAGTTATATATAAATAAATATAAATCTGAAAGGCAGTAAATGAAGATTAAAATATATAAACACGTATGTATAGATTGCAATATATAACTAAATCAAACTTAAATCATTTTCATTAGGAACTATTACAGTGCCTTTGGAAAAATTGTTGAGCATGCATGTCTATGTAGTGTTTGTTGTTTCCAGTTAATTTAGCCTATGTTAGGTCTACATGCTTCTTATTTGTAGCCCATAGGAACTAAAGGAACAGCACCACCAATGTCGTATCCAACATATTATCCAAACAACTGCTCTCTGCTAATAAGAGAGTAATAATTATCAGCTATTACACCAGAATTTTCAATTGTTTTCATGACACTGGAGAACATCCAGCTCTCTGTGGTGGTAATTATAGCTCAATGAAATGCAGACATAAATCAAATGATGCAGATGCAGAAAATATCTGGGCCTAAAGCCTCAGTGAGGCGTACAACTGGGAAACTGTTTTTTTTTTCTCCTTAGTTAAATCCAAGTATATACTTAGCTCATTGAATGGGGATTTAAAATAATTCAAATTAAAACAAAGCATTAAAAGCAAATATCACATTAGCTGCAGGCAATAATTAGAAACAGATGGGACAAGACAATAATCAGATTAGACACAAGATATCTAATAAATCTGTTGGGTGCATCTCTCAGCACAGTCTGCAGGTCTCTAGTTGCTGTAAATTCACCTCACGATGGAGGGTTAAAACAACTTGAGCTTCACATTACTCTGGGGATATTGTCGAAGAGTCAACACAAGCGAGTGAGATCAACAGCTCATACACACAAACAAAAGAAATAACTGGTTAATTAGCATCCCGGCTTTGATTATATGTCCCTCCATCTTAAAGATACCTCTGCCAAACAACATTAGGAGGCAGGGGCTTGGTGCGTTTGCAGCTCTGAGCTTGCTTGGCCTGAGGAACGACTTCTCATTGTGCAGTCTTCCCTGAGATACTTGGCCTCACCCAAGGCACTGTCTCTGTGATTATTCACTTCCCCACATTAACACAAGCCTAGTGGCGTAAGAAAA
>VUQH01004187.1:0-12295 GCA_015106775.1 Etroplus canarensis | reverse complement strand
CCCTTCAATCACAAGGTGACACAGATGGCGTTGTCCTGGTAACCATCACTACACAACTGTTGCCTGGTCACCGAGCACAAACAAGCCCAGAGCCCAGCAAGGCTTCTGTACTGCACAGAATAAGAGCAAGGCACAAGAGAGAAGAAATAAAAGGATGGAGGCAGGGTCAGGGGTGGAAGGTCACACACTGGCCACTGCAGCACTCTCTCACTTTATTTTAATGACACTCTTCAAGGTGTCTTCTTTACCCAGAGCACTATATATATTATCAGGCAAACCTACTGAATAATTAAAGAATTAAATACCTTGGTGTGGCAGAAAAACAGAACATTATTTAAAAGCATTTATCTAATAGGTACAGAATCATTTTATTAGCAGCAGAACTGTGCTGTTATTATGTGTTTAATATTACATTAAAATAATAATGTTTGTCTATTCAGGCTGCACTCTCTCTATTCACTCATTACAAGGAATCTTCTTAGGGTGAAACACTCTAAAGAATAAAAGACATCACACCCGAGACTCATAAAATAGAGTACTTTGTCAAGCTTGCTTTGGAAGCATTATTTATTATTCAACACAGTAGTTCTTGTCCAGTGAGATATGTCAATACGTAGTATAGGATCTGACAAAATGATTCATGCAATGCTAATTAATCACTTCAACCATCTCCACTAATATCAATTAATTTCCGGTGAAGAAAAAACAAATCAAGTGATTTAACATCCTGGTGCATCGCAGTGATGTTTCTGCATACATAACTACTTTGCTTGTTTTTCCCCATATGATTGCCAAATGTGAAAAAAGATGCACATGCTTGTGCTGGACAGAAATACAATATTATATTTCAGTTTTAAAGCAGTCTGTGCTGCATATTTCTGACATAAACTAAACCGTAGTATGTGTAGATAAAAAAAACAAACACATTTAAATCCATAACAAAATGTGTGTTTTCATTTTTGATCATATGTAGGAATGAATTACGGCTGATTAATTTAAAAAGGCACCATGCACTGGGTTATTCAAAGGCTTGTCTTTAAGTCTCTGATGAAAAGACAGTTCTTTCTTTATACCTGTTTCTAATACCAGATCTTAACGCTGCCTAAAACAATGAAAGGCTGGCTAAAAGAAGAAAAAAAGGTGTTAGTCTCTGAGGAAGGTGCTGTGAGGGAGGTGGAGTAAATTGACTGTTTACAACAACAGATCCAGAAAGGGACCTTGAATGTCCATGACGAGCTCCATTTCTTTTTTCACTTTCAAATCACCTTATCCCATGCTTTTTTGGATGCCATCCTAAAAAACCAAGGCCATAATTTCCATCCAATTTGCTCCCTCTCTCTGCATGAACACTGACAGATTGTCATATTTTGGCCATGCTCCCAGAGGAGAGTTGTGAGAGGCAGGAGGGCAGATAAACGGCTATTACCATTCACACTGGCTCATTACTGAGCATTTAGACCCAGGAACACCAACTCATAGCTCCATGCAGTACCCACCCCAGGAGCCCTGCACAATTGAGTTTGTGATTGACAACTGGCACTCAGTTACAGTTATTCTTTTCTACAAATATCCTCTATTTCATGACACTGATTTGTTTCATCAACAATCATGGGCATGCATGAAAGACCTATAGCTGTATGCTAGTTTTTATACTGTTTGCACAACATAATGCATTTTATATATACTTGATAAAAAAGGGTTAAGCCTACCGTCATGAATCCATCTAGCAGGCCTGAGTCTGGTTTGGGTGGGGCTTGTAATCGCTCCATTGACCACTTCTCAATGATTGATGAGACCTGAGAGTTTTCTGTATTGAGTATGCGGAATCCAGTCATGTTGACTCCACTGTAGCGATATGGTTCCATGTCAAGGGCAAAAAGGTCCTAGAGGCATAAAGATCAAAGTATAACTGTGTTTGATGTGAAAAAAAAGATTTTCTCTTCTTCACTCCTACACTGCTATGTATCGTTCATTTTAATAATTAAGAGTAGATATTTGAGTGGCAGCTGTAGCCAAATATGCAGGAGCAGAATGGTGCAGTTCAAGAGATTCAGTAGTTATTTCATGTTATGCTGAGGCAGTAGCCTTGATAAAGGCAAGACTTTCAAGGTTACAGGCAGGCTTTTGGTGGACTGCCATCTATCATGTGGAAGTGAAAGGACGACCCAATTGTCCCACATATAGCAAGTCTGGCATCTTACCAGGCAGATGTCTCAGGGACACTACAACACAGTTGACAGAGCAACAGCAGGTGATGGACACAGAATGGGGCTGCCATGGTCAATGTTTGCTGTCCTATTCCGAAAGCAGCAGGAATGGCTTGGTACCAGTGTGCAGCAGCTTAGGCTTGCACAGTGGCACCCACTCTGCCAAACACTGACTGATGTTAAAGTAGGCATGCTTCCATCCGGACAAGAAGCAGCAGCATGCCACTGAAACAGGCCTATAATCACTATTCTCTTTCCTTTCCCAATGACATACCTGCTGTCACTCACTTCCCTTTCATCTAGGCAGGTTCCTACTGTATGTGGGTACACCAGGGATAGTTCTATGTCCTCTGCAATGGTAAATGTCTTTTTCAGGTCAGTTTTCTCCAACCTTTCTCTCAGCCTTTCCAATTGTGCTCCAAACAACACAGTGGGCTATTTGTTTGTTAGAGCTATAATGGACCAAATGGGTGACAGTCTCATCTGCTCAGGGCTATTATCCAAGCTCTCAGTCTTCTGTTCTGTGGGCTCAGTGAAGATGTGCTGCTTTTCATCTTGGAGCGTGAGAAGCAATCTTTGTAGTGGCCAGATCAAAGAAATTTGGAGAACTTCAATCGCTGCTGGAGTCAGAATAAAATACCTCCAACTGCTTCTGTTTCCTAAGCTCTGGGTAGTGGTCAGCCAGGTGAGGAAAAAAGGGTTGTGTGTAGGAAAGAAATTGAAGTTAAAGTTTCACAACGGACATTGTAATATGCAAAGGGTGTATTTATATTAAACTACACAACAATGTCTCAGCTTTTCAAAGGCATCTGTTTCTATGATCACAAAGTCAAATTGTAGGCTTCAGGTTGAAAATGAAACAAAAGCAATGGGAGGTTTTTCTTCGACTTGCTCCCGGTGAGTCGTATTTGACTGTATTCCCAGGAATAAAAAACTGCTATCAGACACAGACAGATGAATTTTTCATTGCAACAAGTGAAAACAGATGGATGTTTTGTACCACAATATGCCCAGAAAAAGAAGTGTCCAAAAAGCATATTATCAAGTGGACAGTGCTGTGCAAAAACAAATGTAACAGATAACACAATCTATCATAGCATCTTGTCATCAACAACAACGAAAAAGTGCCTGTGTACTCACCAGGGTAGTAAAAATATAATGGTAGTACTCAGTCATCATACCCATTGCCAGGGCCTACAGGGAGAAATAAATAGCGGGTAGTAACTAAAAATCAATTTCAAATGGCCTAATGAATGTATTATATTACATTTACTAAATAAGCTCTTATTTAACCCATAATATAATTCTGACACTTATGAGGAGGACACCTGAGACCAAATACGAGAGGCATCTCAAGGCATCTTTATTTGTTCTGACAATTGATGTACATATGTATTCAGTTATTATTGCACTTTGAAATGAGATGGTATTATGGCACTAATAGTAATTTGATTTAAGCAATTTGCCCCTCTATAGCTCAACAAAGCCCTATAGAGAAGTGTATATATGTTATATGGACAAAAGTACAGGGCCACACATCTTAATCATTGAATCAAGTGTTTCATTTAGTCCCATTATCACAGGTATATTAAATCAAGCACCTAGCAGTGCAGTCTACCTTTAGAAACATTTGTGAATGAATGGATCATTCTAAAGGTGAAATTTCTTCCTCCCTAAATAACACCATCAACTCCAAGTGGTGTTATTGCAAAGTGGAAATGTTTAAGTAATGGTCCAAACCTCCTCAGGCATTACCACCAGCACAAAAACTGTGCACCATGAACTTCATGGCATTAGTTTGGGATGTCATAAAAGCTCCCGTGTGTGTAATGTGTAGGTGGCCCAATACTTTTGATCATATAGTGTATAATATGAAGATTTTATTTGCTCATTATATGATAATTACAGTGCAATGCAAGAAGTTCTGTTGATGTCTATCCCACTGCAATGTTTTTCTTTGCTGTATTGTAAGTTCATGTGGGTTTGGCACTTGTTATTTATCATTTCATGCACAAACTAAATATTCACCACAATAAAGAATCATTCTTTTTGTTTTCTGTAGACACAAAGTTATACAGAGAATTCCAGCAGTGCAATATGCTTGTGAGAAGACTTCAGCTCAACAACAACCCCCACGGTTCTCATTAATAATGTGCCTCTGTTTAACGAATTGAACATGCCTGTGAGCAGAATTAGAATTTATAATTAAAAAACTTTATGTAAAATGGAGAGCATTCATTATGATTGTACACACTGGTAGAGATCTAATACACAAAGATTAAAGTGGCATAGATTTGCATTGGTGCTTAAAGAGACAGAGTAATAAAAGAATCACATGTGAGCTTATGTTTATTGTAGTTAGACCATATACATAATGAATGAACAGTGAGTCTATATACTCATTAATGATTCTAAATTTCTATAAGGGGAAATTATGTTAATTTAATAGTGCAGTAAACTTGCTTTTAACTAAATTCATGAAACATTATGATAAAATTATTTATGCCATTCAGAAATTTTGCAGACATCTATGAGTCTAAGGGACTATCATGGCCCATTAAGGTGAGTCGATACCTGTTTTAGGATCCAGGCAGCCATCTCATGTCCACAATCAAATATGACATGGAACTCCTTTGCCTTCTTCATCTCCTTCAGAAGTGGCTTGGCGTCCTTGGTCTCTGTGGGCAGCTGTCGGATCTTCAAACGAATGTTGTATCGTGACGGTGCCTTGATCAGCTCCTGCAGTCGAATGAGACCTGCAGACAAAGAGGATACATATATAGCATGAAAGAAGAATTTTAAAGATGCAGCAATATAATGTGTTTGATCTGCCACCATTTTGAAGTATTTCTGATTTGAAGGAGGTTATAAAGACCAACTGGAATCAAGTATTCTCAGCAGAAAAATATGCTCATATGCATGTCTTCCTAATCCACAGTCTATTGATCCTCCTACTCATGCTTGGCAAGCAAACAGACTGCTACAGACTTATCAAGAGAATGTTACACCAAGCCAGCACATTGCACTCTTTTATAACAAAAGCACAAAACAGAAAGAGCCTCATTCTGCACCCTCCTACAGAAAGTCCCATTCTGAAAGAAGCTTCCCAAATGGTGATTTGCTCTTGTCTTCCATGATACCATACAGCATGGAATAGGTTCAATTTTAGCCTGATGGAAAGCCATGGTCAATCCTGCCTCTTCTGCCTCTCTCACACACACTTCAGATGTGTTCTGATGAGAGAGGCTCTGTTTGCCCAGCTTGTACTTGCCCCCAGGGAGCCCAGCGCCTTCGTCACACATTGAGCTACAATCTTCACCTTTCATTTCTCGACCACACGCTCAGGTAGAAAGCTCTCCGGGAGATACTGTGATGAGATTACAATGAGTTTCTCCCTCAGTAAAGAACTTCAGAGTCCAGGGATGAAAGAGGCTGGATTGATGGGAGAGATGATTACTTGTCATGGGTATAAAAATGGATGGAGCAGCGAGCATAGTTTGAGAGGGAACTGGAGAGAGATAGGATTTTTTTGGAACCACTTTAAGATAGCTCAGCCCATTTTTTATTTTGAAATGAAGTGCTGTGTGAGCAGTTTAATGGTCTTACTGTGAGTGGGGCTGGGCCTCCCTGAGGCCTATAGAAAGATTGGTGTGAAATAGGAACATGCGGGTCTTGTTGTAAAAAGTGCCATTGTGAAGAGGAATACTGAACCTATAGAGCTTTCCTCAGGTAATCCCAATAGATCCCTACTCTAGGGCATGTCTGCATCTCCCTGTTTTTGTTCGAACTGACACTTTGGGAGGTGTTAAGCTAGAAAAAAAAGTCTGTCAAGGGAGCTCAACGTTTGGAAAACACTGTCAGTGTAGATGTTTGTGGGCTCTCGCTAATGCCTTCAGACTTTTCCCCTGGATCTTCTAACGGCTGTGTGTGAATATTTTATCCCCTCCGATAGTTTTTCCTGCCAGCCGTCAGATAGGCTCCAATCAGCAGTGCAGGGCTCTGGAGCATGAAGCTGTGTGATTACAGCCTGAGACTGAGTAGAAGTGGAGGGAGGGGGGCAACATGGCCATGCAGCTGTCACACTTTTCAGGGCGTCAGGTGTGCTACATCCTATATGTACCACAGAGGAGGCCTGTGCCACTCCTATCTGATATAGAAAAAAAGGTGAGAGGTCACTCCTTTTGGCGTCTCTCGGGAACTGTTTGATGGAGAATGAGGGTGTTAACATACTGCGCTCCAAGGTGGGAAGTGAGGCGAGGTCAAGGAGATGAGTCAGAATAATGTGGGAAGTGGGGAGAGCCACTGGGATATCAACTGAGGTTAATGCAGGAGTGCTAGAACGCTGCAGGATTAACTGTTTACTATACATCACAGACGTGTGAGTAGATACTTGAAAAAGTCAAATATTAGTAAAAGTAATAGTTTCAAATGGACCAAAAAAGGGCTCTTGCATCAACACTACACAGGATGTTAAACACAGGACAATATGGACTGAGGAAGGGTAAGGATTGAAAACATTAAGCAACACAGAAAGTTAAACCTTCTCTCAGCTCTGTAATTTACATACATTTAGTTGTCAACAACATCATGCCAAAAAGCTCATAAAATGTGAATAAGCATTTGAATATTGTTATCTTCTCTAGAGTGATCATACTTTACCTCATAAAAGTCTCACTGTACTCCAGCTAAAATATGACTTGCCTTTTAAAAAGCATATTATGAGGCACTCCACAAAGTCACAGGATAGACAAAATGGCTTAGAGACACATTTGATTGCCACCCTCAGAGATCAAGTGTCTCTGTGTGTTATTAATGGCTGTTGTCAGCGCCCACATACTACAATTCTGCATTGCATTAATCTGAAGAGACACAGGGTCATTCTGGGTAATGTGGTTCTGTTTTTTTCTATGCTGCTGCTCACTCTCCTGGAAGACTGACATGGGCAGCACCTGGAGGACCAAGGCAGAACAGTAAGCTATTGATTTCTGAATTAACCTGACAGGTTACAAAGCACTCACTGAACTCTGGGCAGTGGTGCTGCTTTTTGTAGATCACCTGTTACGTCTTTCTTTGTGAATGTTTACAGCGTTAAAATTGCAGGTTTTAAAAGAAATGTCACATCTGTCATCACATGTAAAAGATGCATCAATGCAAAATGAAGACAGACACCAACTGTACCTGTACCTGTGCTGTCGTCATAGACCACAGTGACTGTTCTCCATTTGAAGAAGTGCACCAGGTCGAGGATGGCTCTACTGAGGGAGGAGAAGTCAGGGTACAGGCTGACATAGTATGAGTCTCTGTTGTCTGACACCTGATGCTTCCACTTGGTCTGGATGTGGGGCACTCCCAAAGCATTGCAGATGGACTGGACTGCATTAGCTGAAGAGCTGTGTGAAGGACCAAAAATGGCCGCTACTCCTAGGGAAAGCTGATCGCATGCTGGTGGGATAAGTAAGCAAAAAAAAAAAAAAGAAGAAGTAGTCAGTTTCCAATTTCTGTTATGCTTTTACATTTCACTATGTCTCATATTTTCTGTTTTCATTTTTGCTCATGTTACTCAAAACACACAAATGAGCAAAAAAAAATCAGACAAAAAATGTAAAAAACCAAAACAAATTCTTAATAATTTCCACAATCCATCAGATAATCTTGCCTGTAATCTTGCCTGCATATATATGTGTGTATATATACTGCAAAGTAAAAGCATTTAGGAATCACAGCAACTTAGCCATGAGGTGGCAGACCACATAAAGTTGCAGATTGGGGTCGCTGAGTGCTGAGGCACATAGTGGGTAAAAGTCTATGACTGCAGAGTTCCAAGCCCTCTCTGGCATTAACATCAGCACAAAAACTGTATACCAGGAGCTTCATGGCATTTGTTTGGGAGTCTCCTGTAGATGTAATGTGTAGGTGGCCCAATAATTTTGCTCATATACAGTAGCCTATCTTAGGTCACTTTTTTCTTCATGAACTCAACTCTCTGTAAAGTATGTGCCAATTAGGAGCCCATTTTAACAAATAAATATCAAATAATTTGTGGAGTAAGTTGTATTAGTGGTGAGGTAGGGCAAAGAACAGAAAAGAATATAAAATTTACTTTATGGTTTGGAATCACTGCTTTGATTATTCATTCAGAACAACTACATTTAAAATAATAACTAATTATTAATAATTAATAATTTTCTTTACTGCAAGCAGTAAATTGAGATTTCAGACCCAATGAATCCAAATGCTGATGTGCAGTGCAATTATTGCCTCGCTCAATCTGACATATCGCACATTTTTAGCATAAAATAAATGAAAAAAACATTAGTTTTTCCTTTTCACTTTTAAAAAAAGAGTGCATCAATTTGACACTCAAATAAGAGAATGGACAGTACATTGACTGCACAGATCACTGCCTGTGAAACACAAATTCACAGATGTACAAAAAAAAGCAATCAGTGAGGTTGAGTTAAATGCGCTTCCTATTCCTCCTGACTCACCTTTCCGGGAAGCCTCAAAGCTGTCAAAGATGTTTATTCTCTGGATGTCATAGGTCAGTGTGGTGTTGGGGAGCAATGTGCGGTTCCTGTTGATTGTGTTCAAGGCAAATTTAAAGGCTAGTTCCTCTGCTCCGGAGGGGCCACTCTCAATGGATTCAAATATTCCTCCTGAGGGATAAAAAGCAGGAAAGAACAAGACCTCCAAATTGTGAGTCTAGCCTTCTGTAACTGCCATAGATTCCTTAACAAAAGCAACATTCACATAAATGATAGCTATGATGAAGGCAATTACAGCTCAAGCAGTGCATTTTTTTTTTACCTCAGTATTTGTGCTCATATTATTGATGCTACTGTGTTCTGTGCTTTTCACAGCTTGGTCACATGCTGACATGAAACAGATTTACAATGTGGATTAGGCATTTGGGTCTCTGCTGATTTGCATTCTGTGGCAGTCGTTGGTGTAATTATAGGCAATTAGTTGCATTGGGAGGTGAGTTCAGGGGCGGTTGCCCTTGTTTAACTTCCTCGCTCAGCCTTGACAGAAAGGTTCACTCTACCAGTTGTCCCATTGATTTCAGTGATTCTCAAATGAGATGCGAGCAAAGAAAGCCAGACAAGAGCAGAGGGAACACAGAAATTAAAGTGAAAAGGTAGACAAGAGAATACGAGCCTCGGGGGAAATCAGAAACATATTTAAAATAGGCATAAAGAGAGGTGAGACAGAAACACAGATAGTGAAAAAGAAGGTCAATCAAATAAGAAATTAAGATACTATTGGGACATTTTAAATAATACTAATTAAAAACATATCAACCTTGCATCATACTTCACTGTTACCTCTGCTGGTTTTTAATAGGATGTGAGTAAAGTGCTGCTCCTGCCCAACAAATCTTGTTACCTTTTTGAAATATATTTTAAAAAAACATCAATGCCCATTAGCTGATGAAATAAAAGCCTTTACATAAACAATATGCACAGACACTATAATTACCACAGCAAAGTAAGGTGTTGTCAATTCAAAACAGCATCCTTCAGAACTGTCAATTATTTTGAACAGAACAAAGACAATTAAAGCTCCAGCTGGTCTTTCTGTGAGGTTCAGAATCCAAAACAATGGATAGCAATGTTTAAACCAAGCCACTATAAACGTGTCTTACTTGATTATACTATGATTATGTTAAACATAAATTGTCTGTATACATTTAAATTAGACCTAGTATGATTTTTCTTATTTTCTATTATATATTTACTGTTTAGCAGTAGATACTTAAATTAAACATGGGCAAGTAATTCAAGCAATCCTTAGCCTGCTCTAAGCAGAGGTTTCACACATGTCTTTTTGCTCTTGGATCTTTACAATGGCTATGAAAGTGGCTATCCCTAATATGGCCATCTCAGTCACACAGCCCTGGCTGTGAACACAGCAGCCTCACCTGCTGTTCAAACTTTCCGTTTGCAAGGTATAGCCATTTAGAAGAATGTCAGCTCAAAGGAAGACGAGCTAAAACAGCTTATTTCAACAGTGGATGAACTGAGGGGCTGCATTTAGGCCTATCATAAGTAAGAATTTTTTTGAACTTTGACTTGTGCAAAGCTTTTCTAGTAGACTATGAGAATAAACAGACGGACCATTGACATGGGCCTTTTCAAAAACAACAAAAATGCAACAAATGTACATGTTCTGTTTTGTTTCTTTTCTTTCTTTTTTCTTTTCTAAATGTGTCTTAATGTATAGGAACATTTACCCTACAAGTTATCTAATTAGCACATCTGTAATTTCAGGTGTAATTTTGAGTATTTTACACATCCATCAACAGGATGAAGTAAAACCGTATTTAACCATGCAGCAGTATGCAGCATACTAAAGTTCACAAAGAATAGCTGATTGTGCCTATTCTGAAACAGCTGCAAAATCAATCAACTACTTTAAAGTATGAAAGTAAAAACATGAGAACACAATGCATTTCAACAGCTGATACACCTTTGAAAGTGGACTAAATCCCATGAAAGCTATACAGAAATCAAACTTAAAAGAGAATGTATGAAGGGGAAAAGATGAAAGGGTGTTGTGAGAGCAGCTCTGAGAAACACTCTAGAAGATAAGCCGAGTTCATGAGTCCACCCATGGCTCCCATCTTCTTGGAGGAGAGAGCCAGTTTGACTAAATCCAAAATGAAAAAGTTTAAAGCCTGTTTATTGATTAAATTACAGAAAGCAAAGGGAAAAGTAAGAGTGAAAGAGCGAGACATTTTTGAAAAAGAAAAGAAAGAGATTTTTAGAATAACAGATAGCAGCTATAAATAGAGTCTGGCCATGGCAGGGAGTGATAGAAAATTAGAGCAGGAGGGCAAAGAAGATGTCATTAAGCCGGGGAAGGGAGCTTTATCACTGTCACCATGATATAGCCATATATTGGGGCTTCTTACTTTATTTCATAGTATTTTTATTTATATACAGCCCAGCATAGTCTAGTGTTGCAGTGTATGATATAAACTGTAGAGAAATTTATAAAGGCAATAAATCATCAGTTCTGAGGTTCACTATGTCATTCAGTGAGTAAATTACTTTAATGACTTTTTCATGTGTTAGTCCTCCTATACAGCAATGTGATGTGAGCATGTTGCTATTAATGGCTTTCCATTTTACTGAAATGGCACATTAATCTTCAAAAGAACGAATACCCGAGAATCACCATTAAAGATGATAGAAATCATGTCAGTCTGACCTAATAGATAATTATTACACTATAGCCCTGAGGGAGCAGGCTGAGCTCCACTGGGCTGTTGAAAATGAGCATAAGGGTATTAAGTTATGCACATCAAATTTCTTTGGCAGACTGCATGGCGTGGACATGTTGGTTTAAAAGAAATCATCTACCTTTGGGAACACTAAGGAGAAACGTTAAATCAAAGTCTGGAAAAGATAAAATTAAATATTTACAGGGATATGTCAAGTATTATATTATACTGTAAATTGACAGCAACTAAAATAGCAATGCTTACTGTTTGCTTTAATGCTCCTTTTAACCTAATCTGCTACATGAATCCTTGGTTTACCTTCTCACTATAGTTTAGTGACTGCTCAATCTGATGTTTCTTCCCATCTTGGAAGACATTAAATCCCATATAGGGTTTAATGTTTATTTAGGTTTCTTAATGTCTATTAACACTCTGACTATCATCCCTCCATTCATCTTCCTTTGACATGCTTTTGTGGTCTGCAGGTGTGTGAGTTGCAGCTGAGATAATCAGAGTGAGTGTGTGCGTGCGTGCGTGCGTGCGTGCGTGTGTGTGTGTGTGTTCCATCAAGCTGCAGCTGTCTGCAAACATCAGGTAAAACACACCTGTGAGAGTGTGTGTGAGTGTGTGTGTGTGAGTGTGGGTGTGTGTGTGAGTGAGTGTGTGTGAGTGTGTGTGTGTGTGTGAGTGTGTGTGAGTGTGAGTGTGTGTGTGAGTGTGTGTGTTTGAGTGTGTTTGCAGGTGAGTGTGACTGGATCTGGGGCTTGCTGACCCCTCTATTTATCACCATGGTCAGTAGGGGGTGCCCCTCCTTGCTGCTGTCTCCCCGGGACTGTGGATTCTTGGGGTCTCTGGGCGTGGA
>VUQH01004183.1:10068-29840 GCA_015106775.1 Etroplus canarensis | reverse complement strand
ATGCCCATTGAAGTCTGCTCCAATCACCACTCTCTCTCCCCTGGGAATACTCTCTACCACTTCATCCAACTTACTCCAGAATTCCTCTTTCTCTTCTAACTGGCATCCATCTTGTGGGGCATATGCACTAACAACATTCAACATCACATCTTCAGTTTCCAGCTTCAAAGTCTTCATTCTGTCTGACATTCTCTTCACCTCCAGAACACTCTTCACATACTCTTCCTTCAAGATGACCCCTACTCCATTTCTCTTCCTACCTACACCATAGTAGAACAGTTTAAATCCACCTCCGATTTTCCTAGCCTTGCTTCCCCTCCACCTGGTTTCTTGCACACACAATATATCTCCCTTTCTTCTCTTTGTCGTATCAGCCAACTCTCTCCCTTTACCAGTCATAGTCCCTACATTTAAAGTCCCTACTCTCACCTCCACCCTCCTACCTTTCCTTCTCTCTCTCTCTGCCTCCTAACACGCTTTCCCCCTCTCCCCCTCCTTGGTCTTTGGTCAACAGTAGCATAGTTTCCACCGGCACCCTGTTGGCTAGCGGCACCGGAGGTGGTTGTTGTTAACCCGGGCCGCGACCGATCCGGTATGGAAGTCGTGTTATATTTGATTTGGCAAAGTTTTTACGCCTGATGCCCTCCCTGATGCAACCCTCACCATTTACCTGGCCTTGGGACCGGCACTAGGAGTACACTGGCTTGTGGGCCCCTGTGGCTGGTTTGGGCCCCTGTGGCCGGCTTCAGATACTAAACTAACCAAATGAAGGCCATGGTCCCTTTTTACTCCCTTATTAGTACAACAGTTTTCAATTGTGCAACACAATTGCAAATATTGTTTTCTAATAAGCAGTTAGCCTTATAAAATGATTAACTTGGATTACCAGCCATACCAGGAGATTGATGCAGAGGACTGACAGTTGCTGATAATGGGTCTCTATGCAAACATGTAGATCATTCTTTAAAAATCATCTGATTCCTTTGGTTTGTGAAAGTGATAAAAAAAAGAAGTTGTAAACTTCGTGAAATGTGTTTTTCTTTAGAGTGGTACTGTATTAAAAAAAATCACCACTCTCTCTGTGGGCAGTCTTTTGTCCTTCAAGCTCAGGTCCTCTACCAGAGGCCTGGGAGCTTGAGGGTACTGTGCAGTATCTTAGCTGTTCCTAGGACTGCGCTCTTCTGGACAAATCTCAGATGTCATTCCTGGAAACTGCTGGAGCCACTCTGCCAGTTTGGGGGTCACTGCCCCCAAGTGCTCCGATTACCACGGAGACCACTGTTGCCATGTGTTGCCAAGCCACTATGTTTAATATTCAGATGTGCATATTTTGGCACCATCCTGTGGTAACTTCAAGTATGAGACAGACCAACAACTGCAGAATGTATAATTTTTCCACAAGCAAGAAGTAACAAAACATAAACATAAGGCATTACATTTGCGTCCAAAGTGAGGTTTTTCCTTTCTTTGCTCCCACACTCTCAGGTTTGTCAATGTCCTCGTGTACTACGGCCTGTCCCTCAACATTTCTGACTTTGGAATGAACATCTACCTGACTCAGATGATCTTTGGCCTGGTAGAGATGCCTGCACGCACAATCACCCTGTTCACCCTGAACCGCTCCCGCAAGATCTCCCAGCTAGCTTTCTTAGCAGTGGGGGGCACTGCCTGCCTGCTTACCATTTTCATCCCCAGCGGTAAGGACGCACATGCTCATGTACAACTCAGCTGCATTCTGCAGAAATTTACAGTTGACTCTTTGCCCTACCGATTCTTAAACTGTCATCTAAAGCTGCTCTCGGCTTTCTTTAATCTCTCTTTTTTAGACTTGTCCATCATCAAAACAGTCCTGGCCATGACTGGAAAGTTTGGAATCACAGCCTCTCTGTCTATTATTTACGTCTATTCAGCTGAGGTGTTCCCCACTGTTATAAGGTGAGTGTTGTCTTCCAAATTCCCCTGTGTGCTGAGCCCGCTAAACCTAAACGTGCTCTGGCTGGTAATGGCTCTGAAACAGGTTATATGGTTTCTTATATTCTCTAATCCTGCTGTTATTTTGAAAGGCAGCCAGCAACAGGACCACAGAAAGCAATTTGACTGGAGGCAGTCAGTAGTCTATTACCTAATGGCTTTTCATGAGGCAACCATAATTTTTTGGCAGCTTCTTTCTGGAGTAATTTTCCATGTCTTTGATTTGTCACCTGTTGCACCTAGTGGCCTCTATTGCCATACTAAAATAAAACTTTTTATCAAGAAACAGCAAATTATCAACTAGGGGAGCTTTGATCAAATGGGGGTTATGTTGCTTTTTAGATAATTAAAGGATGCAGATACAGGGGTGGTTCCAGGATTTTTAAATGGAGTGGCACACAAGGTCCAACAACCAGTTGTAAAAAGTACTCGAAAGCTGGTTGAACATTCAGTGAGTTATAATAATTTGAGCATGCATGGACCTCCTACCTCCATAAACACACTTGAGGAGACGTGGCTGTCCTGTAATAATAAAGCACAGGATTTGATGGGAAGGTATTGGGTCTCATAAAATATTGTCTGGCTACAACAGTGAAAATATTTAATTTTACTGACAGGTACAAGTAAATAACAGTATCTCACACATCTGTTGTTTAACGTGTGCAAAGTAAAGGGAGTTAACAAATGGTAAGTAGTGGATGAAATCACTGTGAGGTACATGAGGGGGACTCTGGCTTTCAAAACTAACAAATTTATCATTTTCTGTCTGTAATTAAACCAGTAATTTTCACTGCATCTAATTCTGTTTATCACAGAACAAGGGCAGCTAGACCTCTTTGCCTGCCTGTAATTTCTGCCCATGGTTGCACCAACATGACAACACAGTTTCAGGGGAGCCAATCAAAGTTCGGGGAGGGGGGCACCTCAGGCTCCCCTTTAGCCCTGCCCCTTCTGCCCATGAAGAGACCCTTTATCAACTATCACCTTTCAGTGCCAAGGGTAAAAGGCCACATATATCATAGCTGGTGCAAAAAAGCCTTTAAACTTGTGAAATACCATTACATAAAGGCTTTGCCAACAAATATTCCCAAATCGCTATCAGATTTGAACTCTCTGAAGCCTAAGTCATCATAGTTCATAACCCTGCCCTAACCCTGTATGTTGAAGAAGGCCAAAACAGAGAACCCGCACAGTCACAGCCAGCTTGTGGATTCAAACCCAGGACCTTCTTGCTGTGAGGTGACAGTGCTAACCACATCACCACTGTGCTGCTATGGATGCAGGTCATGAAATAAAAAAATCGCCTTTTACTCTTGCAGTGGAGTCCTCCATGCAAAACTGTAACAATGAAGCTACAATAAAATGTATTTTTATAAAGAGAAAAAAAAACAGAGAAGACAGCAAAATGTGTTTAAGTGTATATATCTGAGGTCAGAACATGTGGACCAGGAGGTGACTACACACATACACATGTGTACCAAATGTCTGTAGGAGGTAAAAAAGCTCCCTGAAAGAAGCTCTGAATATCAGTAGAAAGAAAGAGGAGGGAATAAAAGTAAGAAGAAGACGAAAAGGGGTGAAGAAAGGAAAAGAAAAGAATTTAAATTATAAAGTAGGAGGCTAGGGTTAGGGGAGATAAGGGGAGATAAAGAGGTTAAGGTTCGGAGAAAAGGTTAAGATCTGAACAAAGGGATAAAGGGGGAGAAAGAAAAACAGGAGTCAGAGATGAAAAAAGGATTACTGTTAAAGAAAAGGTGAGGAGCAAGGGGAGGATGTGATTAGGGAAAGGGGAGAGAATGGTAGGATTGAGGCTAGGGAGGAAAAAGAGAAAGGTGTGAAGCGCCTCGAGGTGACTTTTGTTGTGAATTGGCGCTGTATAAATAATATTGAATTGAATTGAATTGAAAAGGTTAGGGTTATAATGAAAGAGACAGGTGATTAAAGGGAGACAAGAATAAGAGAATAGGAGGTGACAGATTAAAAGAAAATGTCTAAAAGAAAAAAGAGAGGGAGAGAAAATGCATCCAATGACAAAAGTGAAATGAAAATAATATGTAAAATATAGGGTCCACTGTTAAATCCCATTGATAAAGGATTGTATTAATTTGATTAAAATTAGTTAATAAGTGATTATTTTCTTTGTTGCCTGATTCAGAAGACTTGGGAGAGCAATTTAATAAAAACAGAAATGACATATTGTGGTTGCTGTTGGGGTTGTCACCGATGATGAGTTGTGGGATGGTACAGGATTATTGGTTGAACTGCAAGCAGGAGTGACTAAAGAGTCAGTAGGAGAGTTTTGAGGCACATCTAGAGTAACGCTTAGCCTTTTTGATATTAATGCAAAAGATTAGGCAAGGCCATTCCTACATTCATATTCAGCTTCTCTAGGAAGTGGCTACATTTTGAGAGAATTTGTTCAGTCATAACAAAAGTTTCCTTGGAATGCATTTTGGAATGTTTTATAAACATAGATAAATCTGGGCACCATGTGCTTTTTGATCAAGGTGATGCAACCTGTCACTGATAGGTGTGGGCTACACCGTTGTTCTAAGTTCATCCATCCATTTTCTGACACTTCTCTGGGTCCCGGTTGTGGGGCACCAGTCTGAGCAGAGACACTCAGACCTCCATCTACCCAGCCACTTCCTCCAGCTCTCTGAGGCGTTCCCAGGCCGATCAAAAGATATCATCTCTCCAGTCTGTTCTGGGTCTGCCCTGTGGCCTCCTCCTGGTAGGACATGCCAGAACACCTTACCTAGGAGAGGTCCAGGAGGCATCTTGGTCAGATTCCTGAACCACCTCAACTCTGAGCCCCTCCAAAATGACTGTGCTCCTCAGTCTATCTCTAATGGAGAGCCAAGCCACCCATCAGAGGAAGCTCTTGTTCACGAGCTCGTGGCCACAGGTGAGGGTAGGAACATTGACTGACTAGTAAATTGACAGCTTCCCTTTCGCTCTTGGCTCTCTCTTCACCACAAAAGGCCTGTACAGAGTCTGCATCACAGCAGACGCCCCTCCAATCTGTCTGTCAGTCTCCTGCTTCACTCTCCCCTCACTCATGAATAAGACCGTGTAAGATTTCAGCTTTTTCTCTTGGGGCAGCAACTCATTTTCCAACCTGGACAGGGCACTCCACAATTTACTGACTGAGAACCATGGCCTTAGATTTGGAGGTGCTATTTCTCATCCCAGACGCTTCCACTACAAGCTGGAGGTCGTTCCATGACGCCAACAGAAGCACACGACACCCTTCACCCCTTGGCTAATCAAACCAAGCTCTCACTATGGCTGTAGTTCTGAGTCTCGTTTACATTTATCTATCCAAGATGCTAGAATAAATTTAACAGGATAGCTGTAGGAATCACTGTGCCAAGGTGCTTAAAGTAAGAGGTCACTCGTCTGAAAGGGAAAGCAGAGGGAGGAAACTTTGATTCACTTTCTGAAGAAAGGCTCACAAGCTGAAACATCTCCTGACACCTGCTCTTCTTGCTGCCTTGCTTGAAAAAAACAGCAGCATTGCGTCGTCCCCACCTGAAGCATTTTTTTAGCTGTTGATAAGTCAGCCAGTTTTGACAAATTTGTTACCCTTTTTCCTTTCATTCTAATTTACAGACAAAATGGGATTGGCATAGGCTCCATGTGCGCTCGTATGGGCGGCGTCCTGGCTCCCATGATGCACCTTCTGAAGGTGATCTGTCCTCATGCTCCCATGGTGCTGTGTGGCCTCTGCCCGCTTCTGGGCTCCGCCCTCACCATGCTCCTTCCTGAGACAGCCAACAGACCCCTGCCGGACACCATTGAAGACGTCGAGGGATGCAGCCACAGGTTTGACTGAACCGCTTTTGCATTTCCATAGCATGTAATGTTACAGACAGGGCTGTGGTGTTCCACAACCAGCAGCACTTTCAGAGTGACAAGGGGATATTTTCAGAGGATTCTTGGTCTTTTTGAAGGGCTGCAGCAAAGGTTTGAGATGCATATTAAGAGTCTAAGGAATTTAAGCAAATACTACAAAGCTATTCTGTGTTTTACCGTAGGTATCTGTGGTGTCAAGGAACCAGCATGGACTCAATATTTTGAACTAGATAAGATGGTATACATTTACACTACATGGACACACCTGAATTCATGTGTTTCATTTAGTCCTGTTGCCACAGGTGTATAAACTCAAGTAGTTGGCCATGCAGTTAGTGGGTCATTCTGAAGAGCTCTCTGAATCCCAGCGTGGTACTGTAAAATGACACCACCATATGACAAAAAGTCAGTTCTGAACATTTCTTCACTCTTAGATATTCCACCATCAACTGTAAGTGGTATTATTGCACTGTAGGAGCACTGCAAGCCACAGCAAGTCAGCCACCATGTAAAGTTGCAGAGTGGGATTGTCAAGTGCTGAGGTGCATAGAGCCAAAAAATGACCAGCATTCTGTTGCTTCTGTAACGCCAGAGTTCTTAACCTCCTCTGGCATTAACATCAGCACAAAAACTGTGCACAAGGAGCTTCATGGCATGAGTTTCCATGACTGAGCAGGTGCATGCACGCCTCACATCGCCAAGCACAATGCCATATGTCGGATGGAGAGGTGTAAAGCATGCTGCCACTGGTCCCTGGAGCAGTAGAAATATTCTGTGGAGTGCTTCTCCATTAAATGTAACAAATCATGCTTCTCTATCTGGCAGTTTCATAGACGAGTCTCGATTTAGGGAATTCCAGGAAAACGTTACCTCCCTGATTGCATTGTGTCAACTGTAAAGTTTGGTTTAGGAGGGATAATGTTTGGACCGGTTTCTTGTAAAAGGCAGGCAGAGGGAAAATTCTTGGAATTTTGTGGCTCCCCCGCACTCTTGATAAACTGGATTCTTGCTTTTCCAGTCTGCTCTTTCTGCCAGCTTTTTTCTACAACTAATCTGCTTGTAAAAACTGCAATTAAAACAAGAAAACCTTCACAAAATGGGAAAGAAACATCTCATCATAGAATCAGCTTGACCATTAAAAAGTTATATGCAATGTTTTGCGAGGGACAACTCATGAGCCATAACACTTTTTTTCCCACCGATCTGTAGATCAGGGCCTTTGGTTTCCTCACTGTTCGAGTGAGGAAACCAAATGCAAATGTGCATTCATGTATGCAGTAAGAGGTTTATGCACTGCAACCTACTGCAATCTCTCTGTATTTACAGACTGTTCTTCCTGACACTTACCTCAGGAAGAGCCAGTCTGTTTATTTCACCAATGCACAAACATCACAGTCATCAAATGTGTTTTATTGATGCACTTTCTAATGATTTATGTTGCTTAAGTAACTGTTCCTATTGAAACACAAGGCTGTTTCAACAGGAACAAAGACACAAATCTTTGCAATAGAAGCTTTCTGCCATCTGTGCCACAGCGACAAACCCCAGTTTGCTGTCAGTTCAAACTTTTTCTTTTGCCATCTTGATAAAAAATCAAAATCAGATGGGTGTACTCAGGATTTTTATATGCACCACACAGCTCTGTTAAATGGTAACTGATTAATTGTACAGTAAAAGTGTTTCTCCATTCATCTGTATATCCACTATGGTTCTGTGGCACCGGACAAAGAGGTGTAAAACCCACCGCCACTAGACTCAGGTGTGACCAGGTTGTGGTGTGACGAATCACACTTATCTATCTGGCAGTATGTCGGACGAAGCTGGGTTTGGTGAATGGCCAGAGAATGTTAACTGTACCAACTGTAAAGTTTGGTGGAGAAGAGATAATGCCATGGGTTTGGGGTTTTTTGGGTTGGCCTGGGCCACTTAGTTCCCCCTTAGGTCACACCAACACATTTTGGTCAATTCTATGCTTCCAACTTTATGGGAACAGTTTTGGGAAGGCCCTTTTCTGTTCTAGCACGGCTGTGCCCAAGTGGACAAAGCAAGGTCCGTAAAGAAAATGTTGGATCACTTTGGTGTTGAAGAACTCGACTGGCCCACACAGAGCCCTGACCTCAACCCTGTCCTCAACCCTGTCCTATACCTCTTGAATGAACTAGAACAGCGATTATGAGCCAGACCCTCTCACCTAACACTATTGTCTGACCTTACAGATGCTCTTACGGATGAATGGACAAAAATTCCCGTAAACACACTCCAGAATTAATTTCTCTCAGCCAATCAATAAAGACCAAGATAATTACAGATATTGACATCATGACATCTGACTCTACCCTTACCCTTGGCAACTTCACTAACCTTGATTTGCAACATAAAAATAAAAAAATTTGAAAAGTCACAAAAGCCTTATGGTATCCTCCAATAACACTCTAAGGTTGTTACAATGAGTTCCCCAGAGATGGTTAAGCAGCAATTTACTTTTTGTAGCAGTATTTGCTCCTGCTGCATGTCATTAAATGTTGTCTCTCCCATACTCTGTGTCTCTGTGCTCTCTCTTCTCTTTCCCCTCACCCCCAACCAGTCAAGGCAAATGGCTGCCCCTCCCTGAGCCTGGTTCTGCCAGAGTTCTCTTCCTGTAGAAAGGGAGTTCTTCCTTCCCACAGTCACCAAGTGCTTGTTCATAGGGGATCATCTGATTGTTGAGGTTTTCTCTCTAATACTGTAGGGTCTTTACCTTACAGTGTAAAGCCCCTTGAGGTGACTTTTGTTGTGAATTGACACTATATAAATAAAATGGAATTGAATTAAAAATTGAATTTTAACATCTTCCTGCCTTTTGTCTTTACTAGTGAGGAGGACGGGGGTGTGAAGCCAGCCATCCATGACACTTTTCTGAAGAATTCAAACGCCTGCAACAACAGGATGGACTGAAACCCAACCGCAGCACCGGAGACAGCACAGTCTGTGTGTGTTTTTAAATACTTGTCCAAAGACAAAAGTCTATGCTTCCAGTGGAAGTTATGATAAGACTTTGTTTCTATAGGTCTTTACAAGTTAACCCAACTCTGAACAATTATGTCACTATTTTTAACGCATTTGTTTTTATATGAATTTTTAGGTCAGTAGGTTGCATTGAGCTTTTGTTGTTTTGCAAGTGTCTCACTCAATTTTACATTAAGAATTAAACATACATTCTAAAGGTTTGTTCTTAAATCCACGTGGATTGTAAAACATGAGTCCTCAAGGAGACACGGGTGCCGTGACAGGTGCACTTACAGAAAGAATATAAATGAAAAGAATTCAGTGGTCAGAGTTCCTGTTTGCTGCTGTGAAATGCACTTGGGTCACATGATTATTTCTTGGACACACTTTTTCATTACACAAGTGTGAAACAACTACCATCATTAGTTTTTGGACAACAACTCTTTTATTTGTATTTTAGCTTCTGTACACCACCACTGTGGATTTTAAATCAGTTAAAATGTTACAGAAGTGTAGACTTTCAGCTTTACTTCAAGGGGTTTGACAAAAAAAATTGCATTAGCTGTTTAGTAATTACAGCCATTTTTACATTGTCCCCCATTTTCAGAGGCTCTAAGTAATGGGACAGTTGACTGACAAGGAGTTTGATGGCCAAGTGAGGCTTGTTCCCTCATTTTTTTTATGACAGACTAAGCAGATAAAAGCTGTGGAGTTGATTCCAAGTGTTGAACTTGCACTTGGTAGCTGTTCACTGAAACTCTCAAAAGGAGGTCCAAAGAGATGTTTGTGCAAGTGAAGGAGGTCATTATTAGGCTGTAAAACCAAAACAGTCCTATCAGAGAGATGTCAGAAACTTTAGGGGTGGCCAAAACAACAATCTGCAGCATTCTTCAAAAGAAAGAACTCACTGGCCAGCTCAGCAACACCGAAAGGCCTAGGAGACCATGGAAGACGACTAAAGTAGATGATCACAGAATTCTTTCCTTAGTTATGAAAAACCCTTCAGAACGTCTTGTCAAGTCAAAAGTACTCTATCCAATAAAGAGATGCCCTCTTGAATGTAAACATGGAGGGTTTTCAGCAAGATGGAAACCACTGGTTACATTAACGAGCAGACAGATTAAACTTAACCAGATAACATCTAAAAGAGTCCAGTTTTGGAAGCAAATCCTTTGGACAGATGAAACCAAGATGAAGTTTTACCAGAATGACGGGAAGAGAAAAGTATGAAGAAGGAAAGGAACAGCTCGTGACATTAAGCATACTGCATCATCTGTTGAACATGGTGGAGGCTAAGTTCTGTCATGGGCATATATGGCTGCCAGTGGAACCAGGAGGTGAGTAGTGTTTATTGATAATGTGGCTGCTGATAGAAGCAGCGTACAGGGCTATACTCTCTGCTCGGATTCAGCCAAATGCTGCAAAACTGATTAGACGGTGCTTTTGCAGAGCAAATGGATAATGACCCAACGCAAACTGCAAAATCAACCCAAGAGCTTCTCAAGGCAAATAGATGGCTATTCTGATAGCCTGATCTCAACTCAGCAGAGCAGCTTTTCAGTTACTGAAGGCAGACAGACCCGCAAACAGGCAGCAGCTGAAGGCGGCTGCAGTAAAGGCCTGACAGAGGATCTCACGGGAGGAAACGCAGCATTTGGTGATGTCCATGGATTCTAGACTCCAGGCAGTTGACTGCAAAGGATTTTCATCCAAGCATTAAAAACATTCCTTTTTAAAACCATGTTACTTTGTCCCATTACTTTTGCGCCTCTGCAAATGGGAGCTATTAATAAAAATGCATGTACTTCCTAAACAGTTAACGCAATTCTTTTGTCAAACCCCTTGAATTAAAGTTTGCACTTCATTTTACTTATCAAACAGGTCTGTCGTCCACATAAGAAACAACATCAGGCACCAAGCTTTCTTCAACTGGTCTATAGCTAGGGGAGGAAAGCCAACATGGTGTACTAAGTGAGGCTGTAAAGCTGAGAGAAACTGTAGGAAAAAAAGCTTCACAAGTGGCCTGATTTCCATTACACATTTTAATTTCATCAATTGTTGACCAAAGTGGATTAATCCGCTGTGGCGACCCCTTGGGGAGAATACAAGGGAGCAGCCAAAGGTACATATTGATATATATACAGCACTGTGCAAAAGTTTGGAGCACCCCTCATTTCTTTATACTTTGCTTCTAAGGAGTAAGACATTATTTTTAGTTCTCCAGGCTTTCTGAGTGTGTTTCAAAGTCTGTCTTTGGATATCTGCTGCCTTTCCATTGATTTTTCAGTCCAGTGGTGCTGGCATGGTGTGCACTGTATCTAAAACAATCTGGGGAAACTGGACAAGTGGAGGACGGAAGAAGCAGCAGCCCTAAAAAACTGTGTACAGCAGACCAACAGTATATGAAAGTGAAGTCCTTAAGAAATAGGAAGAATCCAGCAAAGACCTGACACAGGACCTGGGAGATACATCTGGCCCTTCAGCTGATCCATCTGTTGTTTGCTGAAGCCTTGTCAGAAATGGCCTCAGTGGAAGGGTGGCTGTTAAGAAGTCATTCTTAAGGAATGGAAACAGCGAGAGAAGTTTGAGGAATGCCAACTTACACAAGAACTGGACCGAAAATCAGCAGCAACAGGTCTTATGGATTAATGAATGGATCTCAGCGTTACTGAAGAAGTGTGGGATCATTACATTTTTTCATTACATGTTGTCTTCTCTCTTCTATAGACTGTGTTTGTCTTTGCCCTCCTTATTCCCTTCTCTTTTCCTCCACCCTCAACCGATTGAGGTAAATGGCTGCCCCTCCCTGAGCCTGGTTCTGCCGGAGGTCTCTTCCTGTTAAAAGAGCGTTCTTTTTTCCCACAGTCACCAAGTGCAGCTCACAGGGGATTGTCTGATTGTTGGGGTTTTCTCTCTAATACTGTAGGACCTTTACCTTGAGGCGACTTTTGTTGTGAATTGGTGCGATATAAATAAAAACGTATACCTCTGCCATCTTGGCAAAGGTCAATAAAATTGAATTAAATTGAATTGAACTGAATCTAGGCAGAGAACCAAACAGAAGGAAGCCAACACCCAAAGAAGAGCTTTGGAATGTCCTTCAAGAAGCCTGGAGAACTCTTCCTGAAGACTATTTAAAGTAAAGACAAGAAAACTTGACTAACAGAGTTCAGGCTGCGCTGAAGAAAAAACGTTGCCTTCCAAGCTTGTTAGACTTTGCCACACTCTGTTTTTGCTGTTTGTACTGTATTTCTGTTTTACATATGCACGTTTTAATGAATCACCTATTTTCCCAGCAAAATATATAGAAATGAGGGGTGCCTAAGACTTACATATTGATTACCGGAGCTTTAATTTTTCCCCACATACAGTACATATACAGACACTCCTGTCCACATACTTTTGCACATGTTTGTCTTGGGCAGGTGTTGAACTTGTCAAAAGCAGCTGAATCTAAATGTAACAGCAACCAGTGAGATTTGTGCCAGCAGTTTTCACAAACCCGCTCCATAAAAAACTGTCTTGTAACGGAGGAACTGGTGTTGCTTCATGGTCAGTGTGTCTTCACGGAACAAATGTGGAGGTGCGTGTGGGTGTGCGCGTGTGTGTGAGATGTAAAACTGCATTTGTGTTTACAGTAATGACCAGTAGCAGCAGCTGGATATAAGGGAATGCTGACACTTACTGGTGAACAGCAAGTATCACATACTGTAGGTTCTCACAGCTCATCAGCAAATACTTGAAATGCATGTGTACCAATGTCGAAATGTTTTATAAGCCTTTATCTGTATGCATTCATATACTGTCGCATTTATGTTTTTTGATTTCGCAGAACAGAAGTCTGTGAATCAAGCTGGCATGTTTTTACTGATTTTTTTGTAGAATAAAGGTTTGTTGGGGGAATTTGTTGAGTTGAAAGTCCTTCGATCGTTTGTAAGAAGTGGAACAAACAGAAAAAGTTAGATCTGTAACTTTGGCTGATGTAGTTTGTTCAACCTTTGTATTTTCTAGAAGTTAAAATATCTGTTGTGAAACTTAGGAACACGTATTCGGCTGCTCATTAACGCAAATATCCAATCAGCCAATCACATTGCAGCAACTCAATGCATTTAGGTGTCTAGACATGATCAAGACAACCTGCTGAAGTCCAAACTGAGCACCAGAATGGACAAGAAAGGTGATTTAAGTGACTCAAACCAGACCGGCTGGTCTGAGTATTTTAAAAATTGTCGATGTATTGGGAAATAGATAATATCCAGTGATCAGAAGTTCTCTGGGTGAAAATAGCTTGTGGATGCCAGAGGTCAGAGGAGAATGGCCAGATTGCTTCAAACTGATAGGAAGACAAGAGTAGCCAAATCAGATAACCACTCATTACAACCAAGGTATGCCGAGGAGCATCTCTGAATGCTCAAGAGGTGGAACCATGAAGCAGATGGGATATAGCTGCAGAGGACCACGCAGGGTGCTCCTCCTATCAGCTAAGCACAGGAAACTGAGGGTTCACCGAAGTTGGACCACAGGAGATCGGAAAAATGTCTTCTGATCTGATGAGTCTAAATTTCTGCTGTGACAATCAGATGATGGAGTCAGAATCCTGGATCCATCCTGCATTGCCTCGACAGTTCCGGCTCGCGCTGGCGGTGTAATGGTGTGTAGGATATTTCCTCAGCACACTCTGGGGCCCCTTAGTTCCAACTAGCATCATTTAAACCCCACAGCCTTCCTGAGCATTGTTGCTGACCATGTCCATCCCTTTATGACCGCAGTGAACCCATCTTCTGATGGCTGAAGAAGCAGCCATCAGAAGATGGGTTCACTGCAGTTCACCAAGATAGTTTCATGTTACAAAGCTCAGATCATCTCAAACTGGTTTCTTGAACAGGAAATGAGTTCACGTCCTCAAATGGCCTCCACAGTCACCAGATCTCAATTCAACAGAGCACCTTTAGGATGTGGTAGCAAGATTTCTCTTCGTTTTGATGACTGTGTGCCACTTTATGGAGAAAGTGTACAGTTGAGGGCCACACAAGAGAAAAAGCAACCATTTAAATAAAATAATTACTGCAGCAATCATTTATGAAACATCAAGCTGTCAGAAAGCTTCCCTGGCAGTGCACAGGAACCTTCAGAAAGGACAATCAGTCAGCCTATAGTGACTTTAGGATCATTTAATGTGTCAAAATGCATTGTTAAATCTGAAGGCATAAAAATGAAGATAAAATATATAAACCTATGTATAAAGTTTAAATGTAACATAAATAAGTCCGAAGTTAAACACTATAAACAATATACACAGGTATGGCGATGGACAGAAACCAGTTCAAGTGTCACATGTCGGTCACAATGTCACTGTGTTACTGGCCTTGGAGGTCAGTTTGTTGAGTCTGTTGGTGTCCACCACTCTGCCTGCTGCCCCAGCACACTACAGCATAGAGGACGGCGCTGGCTACCACAGACTCATAAAACCTCCTGAGCATCGTCCTGCAGATACTGAAGGACCTGAGTCGTCTCAGAAAATAAAACACAGCTCTGGCACTTCCTGTAGATGGCTTCTGTGTGTTTCATGAAGTTCAGTTTATTGTCAGTATGAAATGAAACATGCACAAGGTTAGGTTGACCGGTGATTCTAATTTGGCTGTAGGTGTGAGTGTGAATGGTTGCCTGTCTCACTGTGTTAGCCCTGTGATAGACTGACAATCTGTCCGTGGATGGATGGATGGACAGACATGCTGACTCACTAACTTCAGAGTTCCAAACCTCCTCTGGAATTAACTTCAGCACCAAACTGTGTTCGGGAGCTTCATAGGTTTCCATGGCCAAACAGCTACATGCAAGCACAATGTCGAGCATCATATTGAGCGGTGTAAAGTACACTGCCACTGGACTCTGGAGCAGTCGAAACATGCTCTGTGGAGTGATGAATCATCTTTCTCTGATGTGGAAGTCTGGGTGTGATAAATTCCAGGAGAACATTACCTGTCTGACTGCTCTGTGCCAACTGTAAAGTTTGGTGGAGGAGGGGCAAAGCTATGGGGGTTTGTATTTTTTTTTTTCCAGGGTTGGCCTGGGCCCCTTAGTTCAACTGAAGTTTAATCTTAACCTCTTGGCACTTAAGGGGTTAATGCTTCAGCTTACCAAGACAATTCTGTTAAATTTGTGCGAATAATTTAGTTGGGAAAGGCAGGAAGCTGTTCCGGCATGACTGTCCCCCAGTCAAAGCAAGCTCCATAAAGGCATGGTTGGGTGAATTTGGTGTGGAAGAACTTGGCTGACCCACACAGCCCTGACCTCAACCCCACTGAGCACTTTTGAGACAAACTAGATCAGAGATTGTGAGCCACTCCGAAATCTTGTAGAAAGCCTTCCCAGAAGAGTGAAAGCTGTTATAGATGCAGGGGAGGGGGGACTCCATATTTAAAATAGGATGTCATAAAAGCTCCTGTAGGTGTAATGTGTAGGTGGCCCAATACTTTTTTTTAATCTTAGCTTTAATTGCGTGCATGCGGCCACAGAACACAACATGCTATTGACTGATAAAGCTGTTCTGCTCCATCCTGCAAAGCCGAAGGCTGGGAATTATACACGACGAGTGCAGTGTTAGGTGTGCTTCGTTATCTGAACTGGTGACATCCTTATTTGAGTGTGAAGTGATGCTTTTCATCATGTTGCCAGGCAACAGGGAGGGAGAAGACCCCCAAAAACAAAACCACCAAACGCATCATGGCATTTACCCGCCTGTCGTTGGGATGGGTGAAAACAGAGGTTCCTAAAGCCTAAAGTAGCCGAGGATACAGTGAGGTAACAAGACTGTCCTGTTTCCACTGTCGGCCTGTGTCACTGCAGTCCCATCATCTTACACCCTGTCTGTAGAAATGCCTACAGTTTGTATCCTGGTTGTGGAACACTGGACCAGCTCTTTACAGTGTTGAGGAATTAAAGGTAGAGAGGTTGGACCCGGGTCCTGTGCTTTGGGAGTATGTAGGTCCCCGTACAACCACGCTGAGAGCGTGGTTTGAAAGAAGATGTGGTCAGTCGAGAAAGCAGCAGGGATGAGTATTAGCACCTCCAAGTCTGAGACGGTCAAGTTCTCAGCTGGAAAAAGGGTGGAGCACCCACTAGGTTCAGCGACACTCTAGAGAAGACCCAGGATTCGCTGAAGAGATGATGTCCCTCTGCTGGTTATGGAAAAACTTGGGCTGGAGGAGTCTGGGAACCTCTGCATGGCTGCTGCCCCTTCAACCTGGATAAAGGGTAGAAAATGGATGGATGGACAGATGGATTATCTGCATATGAAGGCGTGGCTGCTGTGCAATTTCATTATATTTGTACAACAACAATAAAGGTTTCTAATTCTATAAGAGTCGTAGCTTTTGTATTTTTGATATTTCCACCCTCCTGGTTGTTCCCTGGTGTCTCCTGGTGTCTCCTGGTGTCTCGTCTCTGTGTGGTTTTGCTCTCCAGTATTTCCTGCTTTAGTTTGTCATCCTCTGTGTCTCGTGCTGCGTCCTTAGTTTTGTTGTTGTTGTCATTCCCTCAGTCGTTACCCACCAGGATCCCCCCGTTCCTCATTCGTCTGCATATGTACAGTCCTGTCTGCTTCTCTGGCTGTGCGTTCCCTGGACTTTGAGTTTTTGTGACGGACTTTATCAGCCTCATAAAATACAGCCCGCTTTAAGTTTGATCCCATCTGCCTTGTGAGTCTGTGACACTGAGCAGGCTCTTTTTGATGTTTTCTGGTACAGTCTAAGCTGTACTTCCTGTTCTTGATTATAATGTGGTTTGCGCTGTTTGTGTCTTGATTGTAGGCTTGGATCAGTCTTGTTTGTTTGTTTGCTTGTTTGTTTGTTTGTTGTCAATGATACACCAACCTCTTTTAGAGTGCTCTTGATTTGGCTCAATGTTGTGAAAGAGTTCATTGAACTAGAATTCTCTGATCATCTACGTTATTAATCTTCCTTGGTCTTCCAGGCCGCTGAGCTGACCAGTGATGTCCTTCTTTAAGAAAGCTGCAGATTGTTGTTTTGGCCACCCCTAAACTTTGTGCTGTCTCTCTGATATTTATTTAGGTGTTTCAGCCTGATAGTGGCCTCCGTCACTTGCACTGACATCTCTTTGGACCTCATATTGAGAGTTTCAGTGAACAGCTACCAAATACAAGCTCAACACTTGGAATCAACTCCAGAGTTTGTCATGGAATAATGAGGGAACAGGCCTCACCTGGCCATGAAAGTGATTGCCAGTCAGTTGTCCCATTACATCTGGGCGTGTGCTGTCCCTAAACTTATGGATCAAACTGTATATTTTATAATGTTTTAGTGAGTGCAGGCAGGGTGGTGTGGGTTTAGAAGAGTGTCAGGGGTGCTTTGTGCCACAAGGATAGCAGCAAGAGCAAAAGAGAAGGTTTACAAGACGGTGGTGAGACCTGCTATGATGTTTGGTTTGGAGACGGTGGCGCTGATGAAAAGACAGGAGGTGGAGCTGAAGATGATGAGATCTTCACTGGGAGTGACCAGGACGGACAGGATTAGAAATGAGTCCATCAGAGGGACAGCTCATGTTGAGAAGCTTGGAGACAAAGTCAGAGAGGCAAGGCTGAGATGGTTTGGACATGTGCAGAGGAGGGATAGTGGACATATTGGACAAAGGATGTTGAGGATGGAGCTGCCAGGCAGGAGGAGAAGAGGAAGACCACAGAGAAGGTTGATGGATGTAGTGAAGGAGGACATGCAGAGGGTTGGTGTGAGGGAAGAAGATGCAAGGGATAGGATGAGATGGAGGCAGATGGTCTGCTGTGGCGACCCCTAACGGGGGCAGCTGAAAGAAGAAGAAGATTTTAGCAAACACTTCCAGCAGCAACAACTGAAGCTTTTAAATGAGCTGTGTGTAGCTGCTGCCGTGCAGCTTCAAAGTGCTGTTCCACACGTTGACACCAGGTGGCGCCCTAATGTTGAGTAAAGAACAGGACCTAACCTGCGTCTCATACAGCTGTTTTATAACGTCATTAGACACAGCAGGTCATCTTCTATGCACCTTATAAAACAAAAACAGACCTTATTTTAAATTTTATCAACAAAACCTCACAAGTGTTTCTCTATATCTCTTCTTGGTCATTGTTATTTTTATTTTTTCTGTCTTATTAAATATTTACGAGCTAATAAAAGTCTGATACTTTGTGTTTTTCCTGGATACAAAATACTCAGTTTGTCTCCAAAGCGCTTGGTCCAAAAAAAAAAACAAAACACTGTTTATATACGCAGTTCCTCTCTGCCCCGCCCCTAGCCCTTTACTCTTCTTCGCTGATTGGACGGGCGTCCTGTCAGTCAAACCACCGGGTGCGTGCACTTCACATGCTCCTGAAAAACTCCGGATTTCCAGGCATCCTTAATTCAAGCGTCAGAATTAAAGGAATAAAATATTAAACAAATGTAACAGTAGGTATTTTGAAAAGAGATGCCGCCATTGTATTTAACAGCCCAGACACAGGAGACAGAAATAATACAGGACATATTTAAATATGTAACATTCATCACATCCTATTTTAATATAACAGATTTTTTTTTATATAATACCATACTGTCAGGGGAAAATACAAAAAAAAGAAATAAAAATGTATGATGAGCTGGTTACATAAGTAAGTAAAACAAATACTTTGGTGGAGCACCTTTTGCTGTAATCACAGCTGACAAAGCATCAAAGGGATCGAGGGGTACAAAAAACTCCCCACAGCATTATATACACTGGATCACAGTGAAGACAGTCATCAATACGTGGAGAAAATGTGGAACCACAATGACTTTACTGAGAACTGGACGTCCCTCCAAAATTGATTAAAAAAGATGAGACAGAAACCCGTCAGGGAGGTTGCCAGGAGGCCCACAGCACCACTGAATTGAGCTGCAGGATTTTCTGGCAGTATAGTACATGTGACAGCGATCCCCTGTATTCTCCATATGTGTGGACTGTGGGGTAGGGCTGCAAGACAGAAGCCTTTACAATACATCAGGTCCCCCAAAAACATGTGTGCAAATGTATTATGGTCTGATGAAACCAAGTCTGAACATTTTGGCCACAATTCCAAAGGCAACACCGTGCATCACCAGAAGAACGCCACGCCCATGGCGAAGCACGGCGGCGGCGGCATCATGCTTTGGGCTTGTTTTTCTTCAGCTGGAACTGGGGCTTTCATCGAGGTGGAGGGCCTTATGAACAGTTCCAAATACCGGGCAGTTTTGGCTCAACACACCTTCAGATGACCCCAAGCATACATCCAAATCAACAACAGAACGGCTTCACCGGAAAGAACGGCCCAGCCAGAGCCCAAACCTAAACCCATGTGAAAATCTGTGGGGTGACCTTCAGAGGGCTGTGCACGAGAGACGCCCTCACAATCTGACAGATCTGAAGCACCAGAGTGGGCAAATATTGCCAAGTCAACGTGTGCCATGCTCATAGACTCCTACCCAAAAAGACTGAGCGCTGTAATTAAAGCAAAAGCATTTTTCATACTTCACCCCCCCTAACAGATGTGTTTAATGTTCAGTTGAGTTGTACAGGTTATAGGTCACATTAAAGATGGACCTAAAAGATGACGGGGTGTTCACGTTCTGTATCCGCGCCTCAAATATCCCAGGCCCCGTGAACGCAGCAATGTTCCATTGTGGCCCTGCAGAGCCAACGCCATCACACGCAGCGGCTAGGACGGAGCAGCGCGGCGACAGCAGGGCCACCACCGCAGCTTCTCCCACCGTCACGTTATTCCGTCAGCACCGCTATGGAATACTCCACCGGGGATCATTAGACGCCTGTGAACCGGTAAGGGACGCCGTTTTTTGTTTTTTTTTTGTTTTTTAAATCTCTCCCGGTGTGAGCCGTCATTCCCGCTCCTGCCTCTGAAGCCCAGTGAATTACTTTGATCCCCCCCCCTCAGGTGTTACTATTACCGTTAGCTAGCTGCG
>VUQH01004177.1:21787-34443 GCA_015106775.1 Etroplus canarensis | reverse complement strand
ATTCTGTGTTCCTCCCTCTTCTTGAAATACGTCTTCACTACAGCCATTTCCATCCTTTTTGCAAAATCCACTACCATCTGTCCCTCCACATTCCTCTCCTTAACACCATACCTACCCAACACCTCCTCATCACCTGTGTTCCCTTCACCTACATGTCCATTGAAGTCTGCTCCAATCACCACTCTCTCTCCCCTGGGAATACTCTCTACCACTTCATCCAACTTACTCCAGAATTCCTCTTTCTCTTCTAACTGGCATCCAACTTGTGGGGCATATGCACTAACAACATTCAGCATCACACCTTCAGTTTCAAAATTCTCAAAATTCTGTCTGACACTCTCTTCACCTCCAGAACACTCTTCACATACTCTTCCTTCAAGATGACCCCTACTCCATTTCTCTTCCTACCTACACTACAGTAGAACAGTTTGAATCCACCTCTGATGTTCCTGGCCTTGCTTCCCCTCCACCTGGTTTCTTGCACACACAATATATCTACCTTTCTTCTCTCCATCATATCAGCTAGCTCTCTCCCTTTACAGTCATAATCCCTACATTTAAAGTTCCTGCTCTCACCTCCACCATCCTATCTTTCCTTCTCTCTCTCTGCCTCCTAACACGCTTTCCCCCTCTCCCCCTCCTTGGTCTTCAGCCAACAGTAGCATAGTTTCCACCGGCACCTTGTTGGTTAACGGCACCGGAGGCGGTTGTTGTTGACCCAGGCCACAACCGATCCGGTATAGAAGTCGTGTTATGAATCCGCATATTTGATTTGGCAAAAATTTTACGCCAGAAGCCTTTCCTGACGCAACCCTCCCTATTTACCCGGGCTTGGGACCGGCACTAGGCTTGTGGGCTCCTGTGGCTGGGTTTAACATACTATTCAAATACTTGGATTAAAATGCTTCACTCTCACAAAATGCCTTCAAAATACAGAAACATTTTTACAGCAATGTACAGTTCTTTGTGAAACTATCTGAAACCTATAAACGCAAGGCATAGTCTACATATTGCAGTACTTATTTTTACATTAAGAAATTGTTCATAAAGATAACAGTATAAAAATGTACCTTTTGGCTGCTCCCTTGTATTCTCCACCAAGGGGTCACCACAGTGGATTAATCTGCATTGGTAATTTGGCTGAGGTTTTACGCCGGATTCCCTTCCTGACACAACCCTCCATGGTGAGAGGGGCTTGTGTCCCCACCTGGAATCAAACCAGAGACCTTTCGCTTCAAAGGCAAATAAGGATAACAGTATATTTATCCTAAATTATAACAGTTTAATGCTGGGAAATGTTGAGACTCTGTAAGTATGTAATTTTAGAGGGATTTACAATTTCCTATGATTTTCTCTTGGTTTGTAAATGTAGCTTCACGCCATGATGACAGTGCTGAGCACATCTGATGAGGTGGAGCAGCTAGTTCTGAGGAACACGGACCTCACAGATGACCTTCTGTTGAGCCTGGCGGGGGCACTGAAGAGCAGTCTGTCTGCAGTCACACTGCTCAATCTCAACCTCAACCTCATTGGCCCCTATGGTGCTCACATCCTGCTGGACGTTCTGAGAGTGAAGCCTCAGGTCAAAGGCCTGCAGTAAGTCCTACGCTCCACTGAACCGTGTCACATCAAATGCTGAGAAAGAATAACATTAGAATTCAGAAACTATGCAGCCATCTAAAATAATTTGAATATCTCTTTTTTTAAGTAAAAAAGATAGAAGTAGCAAGTGGCAGTATAAAGATGCTGCAAACCCGAAGAAAGCCAACACAGTGAAAAGAAATCTTAACTTTCACTGCTGAGTTACACAATCTATCTCTTGTATAAAATACAAAATATATATTAAATGTGCTACAGCTTTTTCTCAAGATATGATTTGGTTCAGAAAAACTGCATGCTAGTACACATGAAAAAGAACCAAACTGCTTCTGGAAAGTGGTTTACAGAAATCATTTGACATTTTGCTTTCTGAGGATATAGATTATGATTGGAGAGCACTTAAAGAATTTTCACACCACATACCACATTCACTCAGTGCTTCATTCTATGCACTTCTATCTGTCATGCACACATGTGGAAGCAGGGACTGAACAGCAAATTCTCCTCGACCTCCTGAGCCACAGCTGCTTGCGTCCTGACAACACCCAATAGCTGAATGATAAATATAAGGGTAATCCAGCAAATGGTTAGGTTAACCAGAGACATTATACTCAAAGAATCCCGAACTGAAGTCTGGGAATTCTGCAACAGCAGAGATGTCACAAGTTATTAAACTTTTTAATTTATTGCACAAACTAACATAATTTTAAATTATGTTAATGTCTAAATTAGTCATTTTGCTTTGAACTGCTGAAAATAGAGGGCTATGTATAAAAATGGTTCCATTTCCTAAATGGTTGATGCAATACTTTTGTTAAACCCCTTAAATTAAAGCTGAAAGTCTGCCCTTCAATCACAACTTTATTGGTTGATTTAAAATCCATTGTGGTAGTGTAAAGAGGCAAAGTCACAAGAACTGTGTCATTGTCCAAATGCTTTGGGACTTGCCTCAAAATAACTACCCAGAGTCATTATCAAGATGGCAGCCAAGTGGTGACACTTACATCTAGAAGAACTTTGCAGGCTACAGTCAAGCTTCAACCTCTCATAAAATAGTGTTATCATTATGACACTTTGACACAGTTTTTAAATATTGAACAAATGAGGCTTTTGTTACCTTTGGAGAAAGATAAACTAATGGTTTCTGTCTTTGCACTACCTAAGCTGACCAGTTGCTTTTACTTCTTGCAGGCAAATATGAGAGTGACATTGATCTTTTTAATTCAAATCTCTGTAAAAAAGCATCTATCTTAAAAAAATACTTAAAAGTGTCAGAGGCAAAGATTAAATATTTGCTTTGTAGTTATTTAAAACCCTAAATCTACATTTAAGATATTGAATCCATCAAATTATGTGGATGGGAAAGGGTAAAAACGATCCACAGGGCATCAATGATTTTTCACAGACTCTATGATTCTAAAGTTGGAGATACAAAAATATACTGTTTGCAACACTGTGAAAAAAATGATTTCTACCTGAACTTAGATGTCACATAAGCGAAAACTTAATATCAGGGTGCACACAGCTACATCTTGAAGTGAGTGGTTCACAGAGGCTCAAAAATTAATCTCCACAGTTACCACAATTTTCTCTCTCTACAGCTTGTTTGGGAACAAACTGCGTGACCATGGAGTGCTGACCCTGTTGAACGGAATAGCTGAGCTGCAGGGGCAAACAGCAAGAGCTGCTGCGGCCATCCAACAGGCAATGCTTTTCCCATCAGAGCAGAATATGCTGCTGCAGCTGCCCTCTGGATGGAGCTCTTTCAGAGTTTTTACACTTTTGGAGCTGGATATTGGGGGGAATGGTTTGAGCAGTGATGGGGTGAAGGTGTTAGCATCATATATGAGATCACACTCATATCTTCAGTACTTAGGGCTAGCACAGACCAGCGGTGCAGATCTGGCAGCATGGAAGGAACTTTTTGACAGCTTAAAAGGAAACAGCTCACTGACTCAGATCATCCTAGACGAAAATAACTTGGGTGACCCCGGGGTCAGGCTGCTGGCCGATGTGCTGAAAGAGAGCATGAGTTTGCAGCAGGTGGATTTGGACAGGAACAGCATCAGCGATGTGGGAGGAAATGACATCATGGGGGCTTTGCTTTGCAGGACGCAGTTTCCACTGAAGCATCTGAGCCTACAGGAAAACAACATCAGTGTAGGTCTGATAAGCAGAATTCAGGAGGAGGTAAAATATAAATGAGTCCTGCAGGGGTGGAAGGACACACTTGCAAAACCTTGAAAAACTATGTAACATAAACAAAACACTGACTTAAAAACTCATGAGATTTGTTGTTTACATTCTGAAGTCAGAGAGGCAAAACCTGACTCACTGGACTTGTTTGACCATCAAACGCACACACATAAAGATCTCTTCCTTCCTATACCTGGGTGGCCCTGCTATGAAATGCTGCATCTCAGTTTAGTTCAGGTAGGTAGTGTAGGAGGCATGTTTACTTTGGTCTGGATGCACTTTCAAAGAGATATCAATGAACTGAACCTTATTTCTGTATGGCGAGGTTACATCTTCATCTTGATTTTCTTTCCTTCTTCCCACCAGTGTTACCTCTCATGACTCCACACCTACTTTGCTAAAATCGACTGCAGCAGGACTCCAAGCTCACTGATCCCTCTGTCATTCTATTGAATAATTTGCTGCCTCCTGACAAAAAAGAAACCACAGTGATTCATTCCACCCACAGTATTTACAAGTGGATGACTTACCCACGACATTTTTCCCCAGAGCCTTGCAGTAGCCTTTCTCCACTTCCACAAATCAAAAGAGATTTATGAACAGTTAAGTCATGCCACGTCGACTACCCCCATTTTGTTGTTCTTGTCTCTTCATGTGCTAGACAGTGCTTCTATTCATAATCTAAGTATTGGTGGTGGGAGTGGGGGTGTAGCAAAACTAGGACAGACTCATCTGGATTTCAAGGGCATCCTCTCATTGTTCTATCAACACAGACATTCTGAGAATAACTGTACCTGTGATCAAAGCTTGTCAAAGTGGTAATTATCTCCTCCTCTCAAGGCTGCCAGTAGTGATTCTGTTGAAAATAACCCATCCATATTTCATCTGCAGTCTCTGCAAATTCCTTTCTGCGGAACCCCGATAAAGGCGCTCCCCGAATCCCCAGGAGGATGACAGATAAATGAGACTGGTGTTCCTGAAGATTACATCTGCAGACGTTATCCTGCTTTGCAGTATCAGACTGAATAAGCTTCTGTTTGTGGTGTTTGTACGTTTAAAACTGTACAGCAGAATAAAAATGTCTGAATTAGTGTGTCATGATTTGTCAGGTCAATTCTTGGTCTTGCAATAAGACAGATAGGATGTTATCAGCACTACAGCAAACCCATGTTTCTTTTATCGCTGACTGTTGATATTCTAAGATCTCAACAGCTACATTTGCAGTAGATTCAATACAGAACTAAGTGGTACACCATCATGCTTGGCTGAGCATAAGCCGGCAAACAAGAGTTGCACTGTAATTCACAGACTCCGATAAAGACTTTGTGCTTCTCTGTTACAAGTAAACCTCGGATCACTGACCCCATTGTCCGTCTGCTAATGTATTTAGCCTGAAAGAAATCTTGCCGTGTTACAAGCTTCTTTCAGCTCCTTTTCCAAAAACACGGCCTTCAACCAGAAGCTCAATCTGTTAGGAATTTACAGGTTGGCTAAAGAAACAGTTCCCCCTTTCAGGCCTTTGTAGATTACTGCAAAGTACTGCTTGGTACTGTACAGTCACATAAGGCCTTGGAAGCTGTGGTATCGACTGCTGTTTTAAAGTCAAGGTAAAACCAAGTCAAACACATCATTCATCAGTGTTTTGCTGATAAGATTACTAATAAAAGATCAGGAATAATTCTTATATACAGCTGAAAGTAGTACAGGAGCTGCAGATACACTGGTACATGGGAGTTAGGTTTCAAATAACTGATACTGTGCTGTGGGGAAACTAGATAATGGAAAGTCTTCGGAATTGAGTTTCTTGCCACTGACTTGGGGCAAAAACAAAACAAATGAATTGAACAATAGTTACCTATCCTCACTGGAAGTTTAGTGATTCACACTTCCTTTAGGGAATGTTGATGCAATCTATTTCCACTTGCAGTATATAAAGGGTCAGTGTGTGTTTAAGGAGCCATTAATTTTTGATGTCTTCATAATTTTATCCTATGGATACACACAGGTAAGTTCAAATTTCATTCAAATTTTTAGACATGCTTGGTAATAGTTTGGTAATAGAAATGGAAGTTGTAACGATTTAAGAGTGATGCCCTCAAATCCAGGACACAAAAAGAATAGTCGAACCTCTTAATTCATAATCAACAGGATGATATTCTTTTTTTTGTTGTCTGCTTGTGATATGTATGTGTATCTACCCTGTTTAGCTTGATTTTGAATGTATGTTAAATTTTAAAAAAGCAAAATCCAGAAGGCAAAGTTCAGGAATAAGAGGAACTACAGAAAACTTTCACACAACTCAGTGCAGTCCTAAACTAAACTAAACTACGATTCAGTAACTTCTGGAACCACCTTTAGCAGCAATACCTTGAAGCAGTGGTTTTCAAAGACTTCATCAGTCTCTCACATCATTGTGGAGGAATTTTGGCCCACTCTCTTGTTGCTTCATTTCATTGAAGTTTTAGAGTGTTTGTTTATGTGCAACTCTCTTAAGGTCCCACCACAGGATTTTAATTGGGTTAGGAATGGGACTTTGAGTGGGCCATTGCCTTGATTCTTTTCTTGTTCAAAAACAGAGCAGATGTTTCTGGCATAATTTCACCTGCTTCTAAGGTACAAGGTGGAGAGTATAAAGTCTGAAAAGAATAAAGATCCAGCAAAAGATATAGGATAAAGAATAACTTTATTTTTTAACTGACACTTTTTGGCCTGTGGCTTTCATCAGGGTCAAATCATAAACTTCTTTTCTTTTTTAGGATCACTGTCTTGTTTTAAGACCATTTTTTCCAGCCAAGCTTTAGCTGTCAGACAGACTCCCCCACATTTAACTCTAAAATATTTTGGTATATAGAGGACTTTGTGGCTGGCTCAATGACTACAAGGTGCCCAGGTCCTGTAGCTGCATAACAGCCACAAATCATCACCCCCTCACTGTACTTGACAGTTGGTATGAGGGGTTTCTGCTGATTCTGATCTTTAATCAAATCTGGTGCTGTGTCTTATGGCCAAACATGTCCACCTCAGACTTGTCTGTCCAAAGGACATTGTTCCAGAAGTCTTGTGGTTTGTTCAGAGATATGAGCTTTTCTCTTGGCAGTCCTTCTGAAAAAGCCTTACCACTTTGGTGTTTTTTTTTAATTGTACTGTCACTAACTTCAATATTTAACATGCTAACTAATGTCTGTAGAGTCTGATACGTAGCTCTTTTTCTTTTTTTTCTTTTTTCCTTTTTTTTGGCAGCTTCTGTGAGCATTGCACTGTTTGACCTTGGGGTGAATTTGCTCCTGGGAAGATTGGGGCATTATGTCAACACACACCTGAATGCTCCAGACCAGCAAACTGCCAAAACCTCTGCTTCATTAGAGGTAGTCACACTTGCTGATGAATAGTATGTCACCTACACTTGATTAGCAGCACTTGACTGCTGCTTACCCTCTTAAAGCAATAAAGGTGTACTTTGTTTTTGCACAGAGTCCTGTCAAAACTTTCTTTTTCACATGACTGCACATAAAATGTGTGGTAATTTGTAAAGATAAGCAAAAGAATAAAGTTTATTTAAACTCTTTTTAAAAATTAATGAAATACTTTGGTAACTGTGGGATCACCTGCCATCCTACTAAAGCAAATCACATCTATAACATGTAATTACTCTGACATTACTTTAATTTATCACCTTCATGAGATCAAAATTGAGTTTGGCCAGTTAATAGTTGTGACATAAGTGAATAAATAATATTAATAATACTTATATTACTACTACTACTACTGCTAATAATAATAATAAGGGGCAAAAATAGCTCAGTGTGTCGGAGAGCTCACTTGGGAGCCGGAGGGTTGCTGAGGGTCACCCGTTCAAGACCCGCCTAGACCTGGACCCGGTGGCCATCCAAGTCCTGCCAGCTCAAGACCCCGATCACATCAAGATCAGGTCAAAAGACATCACACCTTGAGCATTGCTGAGGTGCCCTTAAGCAAGGCACTGAAACCCCCCCACATTGCTCCCTGGTGCCTGAAATAGCAGCCTTGCTGGCCGACGTCCCTCACTGCATGCCACGTGTGTGTGTATGCCTTCAGTCTATAAGGACTAGTGGCAATTCGAATTCCGCCAGCTGGGGCTTAATAAAGTTGTTTGTTTAGTAGTAATAATAATAATAATAATAATGAGCAACTTGATGATTATTCAAACAGAAAACATGTTTACCTCAGTTCATTACTACTACCACCAAAGCATGTTGTGGATGACTGAATCCACTTGAATCTGTTCCATGAAAAAAGTCTGAGTCACTGTATGACACAAGGTAATAGATGTGCAGAGGTGTATGTTGGTGGTGTGTTTGTGTATGTTTTTATGGAAGCCTGAGGGTGGTGAAGCCTCTGTTCTATATACTGTAAGTCAAATCTATACTGACCACAGGCATGCAATAATTTGTTTTATCAAGACAGTCCAAAGATGTGCATCTTGCCAGATGGAAGCTGCTTATTGTTAATTTCAAATATTTTTTATGTGGACTGGAGATATGCTGCAACCCTGAAACACTTCTTGGCTTTGTGGCAGGCTAATTATAAAGACTCAGCTTGCCAGTTTATGAAAATGTAATACAAATCAGCTAAGTTCTAGACTTCACAGAAAACTTTGCTCTTTTCATCCATTGCAGTAAACAGAAGAGGGCAGGAAGTTGATGTTGGCTCATGCTTGTTGCACACAGCAAAGCAAAGGATGAAGACGAGGATGTCTAGATTTGTAAGAGCGCATGCTGGATTCCTTTTAGAATCCAGAATAAAAGAGCAATTTATAGTTTTATTAGCTTTAAAGATGATGATGCATGCAAAGCTGCAGTAAAGCAAATTATTCCTGTTTTTGCTGATAACGTTTCAGTCAAACCTGGTTTGAGGTGGAATGAGGTCAAACGTAGTGTGTAATGGATATAGTAAGGAAGGTTCATTGTAAAGGTGCTGAACTGCATGTATGCCTATTGTTAGAGTTCTTTACCCCTTGTTAGAGTTCTTTATCCCTCCATTTTTTTAAACAACTGTTCAGTGCACACTCCTTTACCACGTTTATTAGTACAATGTGTGACACAGTATTATGAAAATGGTGAATGAAGAGTTTTAGAGTCTGCTCCTTGAACAATGGCTCCTGCTGCTGTTTGACATTTGGCAGAAAGAGCAGCTTTTCAATATGGATTATTCATCGGCAGTTTGATCCTCCACTCAAATGTCACCACAACAATGCCTTTGACTTGGCAGCGGAGTCTGTCTTTCTGTAGCTCCACGGGATAAGGAATTGGCAATAATTACCACATTTAATGTGGCCCTCTGACAGATTCAGACTTTGTGTTCTAGCACTTTCACTTTTAAAATTATTATCATCCTTTTATTGAGGGGTAAAATCTTGAGTTACCATATCACTGCGTTGCTGTGCTCAGTGCACTGACTTATATTGTATGGCAGCAAAAATGCATAATGCAGGAATTGTGCAAACTGGTGAAGAAAAACGCAGTGTCCCACATGACTAGTGGATGTAACAGACCTATGACAGAATGCATAAATAAATAAATTCATTCACCGAAGCTGTGGCCTAATCATGTCAGTAACCAAGTCCAAGTATGGACAAGACCCTCATGAAACCTTGTTTTGCCAAAAAAGTTAGGTTTTATTTATTTTTAAACCTAGCATTCATTATATTTTGATCACTGGGGTAGCTCCATAAGGTCTTAACACAACATCAGCATCAACTTTAAAAGAAAAAAGTAGAAAATTGCCAACATGCTAGAAAATGTTACCTGTTCACTTACGCAACTAATGCAGAGCAACAGCTTTCATTTGGATTTGGTGTTCTGCCCCACTTGACATATTCCAGTCCATTATTCACACTCATTTAAACTGTTTCCACAAATACCTGGGAGGAAAATTGAGCAATCGCGCAACTACAAAATGTTCCACAATGTTATTAGCTAATCCTTAACTTTACCAGTCTATGTGTACATTAGTTTTATCAGAGCTTTTTCCACTACAATCAGTTTCCTGCTGTGGGAACAGTTAAGGTAAGAACAGTGAGACTGAACCAAAACTTTAAAGTTCAGGTCCAGGTTGCTTTTTTGTACAAGTAGGCACATTTGGCTTGCTATAGATGAGCTATCCATACTTATTCACAGACAACAAAGTAAAACTTAGTACAAATAAAGTATAGTAGGCTATCCTGTAATAGTAGTAGAAGAACAAAATACAAACTAGCTGTGGGCAGAAAATCAAAATAGTGTCTTTTAAGATGCTATGTGTGAAAAAACAGCATTGTTTGCAGGGAGTTACACTACAAAAGTTAAAGCATGAATATGAAAGTCTATGACACTATTATATTACGTTAAGCGTTTTGTCTAAATTTCCTGTTGTAATATATGGAATGGGTAAACAGAGCACCAGGGCATGCTCTTATTGGATCCAGCTGTGCCTGTGCAGAGGTTGTTGCATTCGGCTGGCCTCAATTCCCCAAGACATGAGAGTAAAACAAAAGAGTCTGTGTTTATCAGACAAGAATTTCCAGCACTAGAGCATGACATAAAACGATACACGTGCTATATGCTATGCTTATATTTTAAGGCTTGTTATAAAAATAGAACAGAATATTTTCCAGACTGTGCATAGTGAACTGTTGCACATAAATAATGTGCATTTAGTTTATCAAAGATGCCTTATGTGCTAGCTGTGATGCTCATGACTGGCACAGTGTCTGCAGGAAAATCCTCCAGTTTTCTGCAGACACTGTAATATCCATTGTAGTGTCAGCTGACTTCTATTACCCACCCTTGGCTTGGAATAAAAAACATTCATAGTGCCTATCCACACCTGACAATGGTTATAGATGGGAGAATTAACTAATAAAACGCTAATAGAAAAACTTGTCTAGTTTTCCACCGCAGCTCATTCATGGTTTCCATTAAAACAAGCTTTTGGCCTGAAGTGAGCGTGGAGGAAAGTATTTGCTTGGTTTGGAAGGAGACTCTTGTGAAACTGCTGTCAGGTAGAAAAGCAGAAATGTAAATCCCAGTGGCCGACCTTAAAAGGGCTCTCAAACTTTTTCATGTCAAGGACCACCAGCATGTAAGAGACCGCAAACCTCCATGTGCCCCAAGGAACCATATCTGCAAAGACTTCACATACCAACAACACACACATTTTACTCTCTATGTTACATAGGAAAGCTATTACTGAACAGCTTTCTATTAAGGACAGGTGTGAAGACATTTCTTTTTACTGTCAATCCATCCTGTGAAAAGACCAACAACAGAATCATCTTTCTGATAAGTCTGCCATTATAGCCTGTCTGTAGTCTGATAAATCCAGCAGTTAAAAAAGTGTGGGGTGTATTTTTGCAGTAGACGATCTCATTGCAGTGAACATGGGGACAATCGTGTGTAACACAATAAATGTGCACCGTATCTATGGCCAGAAAGAGTCTTTGATAAAGCTGCTGAAACCTAAAAGGCCCAGCAGAGTCAGGAAATTATATTATTTCCTTCTCATTTAGAATGAATGGGTTTAGAGCAAAGTGAGGCAAGGACAGAAAATCAGGAATTATGAGAAAGTGATACATACAGTCATGTGAAAAAAGTTTTTAAAGGAAACAGTCCTGTGTAAAACTAAGTACATCCATAATTAAATAGCTTGTAGAACCACCTTTAGCAGCTATAACCTGAAGTAATGGTTTTTCTTATGACTTTATCAATCTCTCAAATTGTTGTGGGGGAATTTTGGCCCACTCTTCTTTATGAGATTGCTTCAGTTCATTGAGGTTTGGGTGCTTTGGTTTATGCACAGACTCACTCTTTTCCAGTCTTTAGCATTTGGACAGATTGCTTCACATTTGCCTTTACAATACTTTAATGTATAAAATAATTTACAATCAACTCAATGGCTGTGAGTTGCTCGGGTCCTGTAGTTGCAAAACAAGCCCAAATCATCACCCCTCCACCACCGTGCTTGGCAGTTGGTTTGAGGTGTTTGTGCTGATATTCTGTATTTGGCTTTTTACCAGACTGTACATTATGGCCATTATTTCCACTGTCCAAATGACATTGCTCCACAAGTCTTGTGGTTTGTTCAGATGCAGCTTTGCAAACCTAAGCTGTGCAGCCATGTTCTTCTTACAGAGAGAAGGGTTTCTCTTGGCAACCCTTCCAAACAAGTCATAAATGTTCAGTCTTTTTCTAACTGTACTGTCATGAATGTTAACATTTAACATGCCAACTGAGGCCTGTACAGTCTCTTGGTTTTTTGCATTTTCTTCGAGGTTTGCACGATATGACCTTGAGATGAATTTGCTGACCAACAGAGAACTTTTTACCTATAAAGTACAAATAAAGCACAAATAAAGCAATGTTTTGTTAATTGAACAGTTCCAACATATTTACTGACCTCTCCTACACACTTTGCAAAAGAAATTAATCATTCTTTGATTAAAACAATATGTCTGTTAATTCATAATCACATGAACACAACTACCCCTAGTTCAACCATGCCCAGGTGCCTCATACGAGTCTCCTTTTCACTGAGTAGGGGCCTCAGTATCACTTTGACCTGACTATTCTGGTAGGTGATCTTCTTGGACTCCTAGGAGTCCTCAAACTGGGAATCACTGTTGTCCCACAAAATGATCCTCAGTGCTTGTGCAGTCATGTATCTTGCAACTCTTCCAGCTATGTTTACCTAAAAGAAGATGAAAGTGTCACGGTGTGCCATGGTGCGGTGTGGACCCAATATGCAGACTCGCGGAGACAGAAGGATAAACTCAAAAAGGGCTTTATTAGCCAACACACAAAAAATACAAAGTCCAAAGGTATTCCTGGAGGTGCGGAAACCTCCAG